>JAXCGZ010000495.1:37500-62934 GCA_037179515.1 Halocaridina rubra | reverse complement strand
CCCGCCCCACATATTATATATATATATATATATATATATTAATATATATATATATATATATATATATATATATATATTATAATATATATATATATATATATATAATATATATATATATATATATATATATATATATATATATATATATATATATATATATATATATATATATATATAATATATATATATATCTATATATATATATATATATAGATATAATATATATATATATAAAGTAGAATGTATGCAAGATATGGAATGTTGTATGATGGGATAAATCAATCAACAATATTTTTTTTTTTATAGGAAATCAGGTGTCACTGATCATTATGCTCTTGATGATACTCATGCTCTCCACTTGGCACGTCGAGTTGTAGCCACTCTCAACAGAGGGAAATCACCACAGGTGGTTAAGTATGATTTTATTTCTATATAAAGCCTCTTGTTTATTCTTGGATTTGTAGCTGTATGCTTATATTTGGATAATTATGAAAAGGAATGTAGCTGCTTTAGTTTCTTGTTAGAATCTTTACTAATCAGTCATTCAAGAAGGTTTAGTCACCCTACCACTGGAAATTCAATGGAGCTTAGAAACATAAGCTAGGCACAAACAAATTTTTATTAAGTAGACTTTTGTGGTGAATTTTTTAAATTACAGTTTAATAATTGCAGTACTAAGTTGTACCATTTTATATATATTTTTTTAATTTTTTCTTTTCCTCGCCAAATTGTTTCCCTTGCTGGAGCCATTGGATTTATAGTTTCACTTTTCTAGCTGGCCTTGCTACTTAGCTAATGATGATGGTAATAATAATAATAATAATAATGATAATAATGCTATATACAAAGCTTTTAATCCATTATGAGGGGGTGTAGCCAAGTTAAAGTTACACCCCTTGACCAGAAGACCATTCCCTTTCAAATTATATGTAGATAGGAAAAAAAAAGTAGTATGTGGTCCTAGATATACTGATGGCAAAAAAAAAAAAATGTATAGAGTATGTACTTATACCTTGGGGGGAACATCGGTTGTTATTACCGATTTTCCATACTTACCGAAATGAGATCTGTCTTGGCTTTTATCAACAATTACATTACAAAAATAAGAGGAAATAATACTCTACAGTAATTTTAATCAAGCTTCACATCCGATGTGAAAATGTAAAATACTGTACCTGTACACTGTGAATATAGTAAGTTCAACATTTTTATTTTAAAATCGGGCCTATTTGTACTGTGGATGGTGAAGAAGTGTTCTTAATATGCCATGATTGTATAGTAGGGCTAAGAAATTTATTGAGTCATTGGAGCTTGCAGCTTCAGTGTTGAACAGGTACTGCCTGTGGAAAGCTATGACGGTGCAGATGTACCTTGTGTTGGTTGCTTAGGTGAGGCTTGAATGTTTCAGGTTTGTAAAAAGTATCTAACTTCAGCTCTTTACCAATTTTATATTATTCCTTTATTATAGCCTCTTGAAGAGTTCGGAGATTTCATAATGACCATTGATATCCCTTTTCTTGGTGTGTTCCATATACTGTATTGCTGTACAGTATCCATACAGTTACGCACCTCTGAGAATTTGGGGAGAGAATGCCAAATAAACCTGTTTTTCATTTGTATTGTACACCTGGGACAGTAGAAGACCATTTTTTAAAGCAGCTCTTTGAAGTGAATCCTGAAAGTTTTCAGCACATGCTGTATCTGTGCTGCCAGCCTCATCCCACACATATAGGCTATTGGCGATTACAAAAACACCACAATCAACCATCACTAGCATTGGAGCAATACCTAGATGACTAATTGTTGGCATGCATTTGCTATGCACTGGAAGCACTTTAATACCGTAAGCCCTCTGCTGAACGTACACAGTGTAATCTGTTTCATCTTAACTCTAGACTACCTATCTTCATATGCTTACAAGCTATTACAGAATTACGCTTACTTGATATCATGAACCTATTAATTAATGGCATATTCCCTAAGTTTTAATTATCTTTTTGAATATCTGAAAAGATTTTTTTTTGTTTACACCATACTACTCACACACACACACTTCACAGATACACCACATTCTAAATTTGTAATCTACTCAAGCTTTTGTGCTACACTTAGACTGACCCTTTTCCTCTTTTCTACTCTTCCTCTAAAAGGCAAGGTTGTAGAAAATATCTTTACAGCAATAATTATGATAATGCTGCAACACATAAAAGGCACAAAATTTGGAGCAATAACGCACACGTGTCACTACCACTGATATAAACAAACTGAAGGCCTGCGGCAACTAGTAGCCATCTTTCGAAATAGCTTTAGTGGCGTGTGCGGGACTTTTAAGCTGAAAAATTTTAATTCTGCTGCGAAAAGTACTAACTCTGCCACTTACTCCTGATTATGTCCATTGTTTCCAATATCTATTAAATTAGGGTCCGTTAAATCTAGGTATGATTGTATTTGCATACAGAAGTTGTATGGTAGTTAGCTGTGCATGTTCAATTATAATGATTGTTGTATGATTTTCTTTTGTAACTTTCTGACATTCAGGAGAATGGGTGTAAATGTAGCATAAAAAGCTATTTAGCTTTCTAGCACTTGTTTTGTTGGAAAGAAATATATTCAGAGAGGGATGGTGTTTAGGTCCTTATTCTCATAACTCTTTAGGGGTTATGAGAATAACTTTATGAATTAGAGTACTAACTTAGGAAGTGATAAACCCACATTTGAGCCCACCTCTTGGTGTTAGGAAGGGCACCCAGTAGTAATTCCTCAACTCCAGCCTGTCTGTGCCCTCCCCCTCAAATGGGGATTAATAGCAACAAATAGCACGGGAAACATTCTCATATTCCCCTTTGCTCCTACAGCACATAATGTGAAATTCTTTCTCCTCCACCACTAGGAAATACAAACATAATCTTATTTCCCCCAGGGTGAGCATTTTATCCGAACTAAACAAAGAAATAGAAAATGTTAACAAATCACCTTCATATCTGTAATCATAAGTTTAGACTCTCAGTTACATTTATTTTTGGAATACAGTAAAAACATGGTCATGCCATTGCTATGTGTAAATTGCATACCCAGGCTTCAGGTTACATCAGTTTATTGTGGCCTTGAAGAGAACTTAATATTGCTCACGTGTTTGTCAGAATAAGTTTTATATCATTTCACACCAATTCGTTCTGTCTCTTTCTCTCTCCTGGATGTCAAGACCTTTTCTGGACATTGCATCACACACCCTTTTCCTCTTTGTCATTGGTTTGTCTCTGATTTTAATGCCTGGTATAAGCGGTCTGTAAATTCCGTTCGCAGTTTTATTTATTGTCCTATCTCTTTTAAGTATCCATATCTGCCGAGCCATGTCTGTTCCACTCTGTGTTAACTTTTTCTTTATATCTTTTCATCTATCTTAATCTCTTCCCTTTAGAAGCCTCCAGTATCATTAATTCTTCTAATTATCTCATTACTAACACTGTATTTTTTCTTTACTTTGATGCTTTTAGAGATCAGTAATCACAGCCATAGAGTATCGTAGAATCAGTTATTCTTAGTAAAATCTTAATATTTCTGCTAGTTTTGTTTTGTTTTCACAGATTTCTCTACAAGAAGTAAAAGAACCCTTGCACGACACCCATGATTTATATGGAATAGTAGGAGACAACCTCAAGAAAACCTATGATGTGAGAGAAGTCATAGCGAGAATAGTGGATGGATCAGAATTTGATGAATTTAAAGTAATTTGTTTTATACTTTTATACCCACAAGTATTGGATTGATTTTTCTACTGCCATATTAGTTTATATTAATTTAAAGTGATTAGCTTTTAAGCCTTTTATATAAGCATATGTTATGGGTCTATTTTTCTAATTTCTTCACAGTTCATATTAATTATCGCTTGTGTATTTTGTCAGCAAACTTTCCATTGTACTCAACCTGTTGAATATGACCTCGTAGAAGTTTTCTATTATAATTTTTCTATATTCTTTTCAATTACTTTGTCATTATTGTTGAGATTATGTAATAAGTCAAAATATTTGGTTGGAATCATAACATCCGTACATCTTTGTACATTATCAGATGATTGATATAAATGACAGTGGATGGAAATTATACTTAATACCAGATAACGTTTGTTTAAGAGTCACCAGAAATACTGTATTCATTGTGGAGTGTTTAGAGGTGTTCGCAGAGGGACTTCATGCTTCCTCATCTCTGCCCCCCTTTTTTTACTCTCAGAGTTGGTAGAGTAATATTGTCTGGTGTCTGCACATTCATGGAAGTAGCTAACTTTTATATGTAGAGAGCTTCCAATATCTGCAGACGCCCAGGATGGTATTCTTCCCATAGTATCTGTATTTTTTCCGGCATTTCTCGTGTATTGGAGCTCTGGTGTTTAGTCAGCATATGATGATAAGGGTTAACTTCTTGCAAGTGAAAAGTTAATCTTCTGGTTAATTTAGTCATTGTGATTCTAATAAAAGACTATTGTCTTCATGGGGGCAGAAGAGCACAGAAGCGTGGAGGATATCGTCATGAGGAAACCAGATAAAGCAGCTTCATTTGTAATAATGAATAAAGAAAAATATGGATGCTATTTTAAGTGAGAAAATGAACTTTAACTGAATATAGTAAAATTCTAGTTAAGAAGTTAAACGAAAACTAAATAGAAAAATTTATGCCATTAATGCAGCTTTAATATATAATGCAGATGTTAACGAATGTGAAAATCAGACATTATGTATAATCTCCATCTGCTGTCATTTAATTAATCATTTGATAATGTACAAAGATATGCAGAATGTTATGATGCCAACCAAGTTTTCTGACTAATAAATTCTCAAAGATAGTGAAAAAGTATTTGTGAAGATTTAGAAAAATTTTATAAGAAAATTGCCATTACAGAATTAGCGGTTATATTCAGCAGGATTAATTATCATTGTGTACTGTAACACAAACTCTGAATAGTACATATAAAATTGATTGATTGCTTTTATATGAGAAAACTAGCTTTTTCAGCTGAAATTAGTGTTATCTGCTATAGTTTCTTTATATAAAAATCACAAGAACTGCTTTTGTAAGTTTAAATTATTTCTTTAAAGATCTCAGTGTTTTTATAATATGCTATGTGTAAGTAGTCCTCTCATATAAGCAAATAGTATCATATGGGTAGTTAAATTACTGTTTTCTATAACATGGTGGGAGTATTTTTGAAAGCTGAGATGCAGTTTTGCTTATATAGAATTCAACCTCTAAATGATGGTGTTCCATCATAGATCATACATATCTAATGATGAATTCACTGAGTATGCCGACTCAAGTGCTGTTATCACTTGAAAGACACCACTACTTTCTTCAAGTGGCTATAGTTTTGAGAAGTTGGATTAGTCTGTAAATGGAGTTGAACTCAGGATCTGGATATGAACCAGACCCTGTTTCTTCTGAATTTCTGATGGCTGAAGGATGAGAACATTTTTTTATTTATTTAAACTCTCCATACAGCTCTAACATGCCTATACCCTCTCCTATTTAAATTGTTAGTAATTGTTACCCAAATAACGGCCAAAAAACCAAAAACTAATAAAGTCCTCTGCGCCCTCAACAGGCTATGTATGGTGATACCTTAGTTTGTGGATTTGCACGATTATATGGATATCCTGTGGGTGTCATTGGAAACAATGGAGTGCTCTTTTCCGAATCAGCTGTTAAAGGGACTCACTTTATTGAACTTTGTTGCCAACGTAAAATACCACTAATTTTCCTGCAAAATATTACTGGTAAGATTATACAGGGATGGGCTTCAGTTCTTTCGTTGAAGTCTGTAAGCATCTATTGATATTCTGTTGTTTTAAAGAAGGGATATTGAAAGTGTGAGTACAGTTTATTTGTCATGAATACTTAACTTTAAAGAAATTATTAACTTATTGTGTTTTCTTGTAATTCATTATACCAATAATTTCTAATATATTGGCCAAGAGTACTGGTGCTGTTCATTGTGTCACTATTATCCCACCAAAGCCAGCAGGATCCACACAACTGAACAGATAAATAGGCAGCAGGGCTTCATCATGACCCACAATTTCTCACCCCTAACATCGGCTAATATGTAACATGGAAAATGATAAATTCGGGGAGGAAGGGATTGCCAGCCCGTCACTCACTTTGCCTGCAGGATTCATTTTCCTCTACTGCCAGGAAAAGTTGCAATGTAGTATATATTGCATATTTATCACTAATCCTTTTTGTTGTTTGTCTTCATGGAGTATATGTTGTTTCTTGATATTTATCTTACTGTGTGGCATGAACATTTCATGGCGGTTTCCTTTTTTTACCCTCTACAATTCATGATTAAGAATGCTGTGAATTATATCTGCTAATCTTATTGGGTGATCCCTATCTCTACAGGTTTTATGGTTGGTCGTGATGCAGAAGCTGGTGGGATTGCTAAGAATGGTGCCAAAATGGTAACAGCTGTTGCATGCTCAAAAGTACCGAAATTCACAGTAATTATTGGTGGTTCATATGGTGCAGGGAATTATGGGATGTGTGGGAGGGCTTATGGGTAGGTAACATTTCTTTTATGAAGTTTAGAATTATTAATGAATTACTAGACCTCTCGTTTGTTATTTATAAATGTTATAGAGTTTGATAACAAGATTGGGGCCTTAAAATGTAATCATTACACTATAAAATATTTGAATAAAAATTAATATATTACCTTTTGTTAACAGTGAACAATATGCATCTTTTGTTCATTCAGTATTATTTTGATCCACCGAAGTCTTCTAAGTTGTATGTAGTGCCCTTGAGTAAAGTTTATTCAAGTTGTATAGTATATTTTGCTTTTGTTTGTCTGTCTCTTTGATGTCATTGATTATGTGCTTTTGATTCTTTTGAAAGTTTCATCCACCTTGTCAGCTTTTGCGGGTTATGGAATTTCAAGAATAAATTTTTCAAATATATTTTTGGTTGAAGTTATAAAACTAAATTAGTAATATCTTTACTTTTAGACCAAGGTTTTTGTACATGTGGCCTAACAGCCGTATCAGTGTGATGGGTGGTGAACAGGCTGCGGGAGTGTTGGCACAGATTACACGAGAACAGAGACAAAGAGAAGGAAAAGAGGTAATGCCCAAATAGTATGCAGTCAGTGTTATAGTTAATGGTTTAATAAACATTTGCAGCCAATGTTATAGTTAATGCTTGAACAGGTGTATTTTGGAAATTTTAGATCAAATATATTTAAGGACTCTCTCAAGTCAAGATGTTCACATGACAAAAGTCTCTCACATCTTTTTTCAAGTTCCATAGTATCACAGATGAGCCAGTTTTATTCTAGCATGTGAAGTATAGTATACATATATCTTTTTATTATTTATGAAAAAGTTGAAGTTATTTCTTGTAATATTGGCTGTAAGAGTTAAAGTTTTTTAGACCATTTTTTCTTGGCGATGTTGTTGTAAATGCTATTAAGAGTATATATATTTTTTATAGAACAATATTTGATATATATATTAAATCCTAGAATGAAAGATCTTGCCAATATAGGGAATAGTAAAGTCCTCTCCCTTGCCTTCCTCTTCCCTTCGTCCTTTTCCTTGATGTAATAGCCAAAGCATTTCCAGCAATACAGTTTATATATTTTTCAATTTTCATATCAAAAGAAATAATGTTTGTTATGTGAATATGCTTTAGCAAAAGTTTTCAAAACTTTTTGATGAAAGCTGTAAGATGGGCATTTTTTCCCCTATGTACCTCGAGCTTGTGAAGATGCTATTTCATATCCGATTCCACATTTCATTATGTTCTCATCTAGTTTGCTGAAGTGACAGGGCTCATCACATCAGGCATGCTCCTACTCTTATTGTCCTTTCTTTTAAATGGGTTTGGTAAAGAGCCGTATGAGACAACTTAGTGAATTGAACTTAAGAACCAGGCTCTTTAACCACTCCGCTGCCGAATAGTGGTTATTAGAAAGCTCACTTGATTTCTTTTCCTTTAGTGGACTGATGAAGAGGAACAAGCACTGAAGGCACCAATTATTAAGCGTTTTGAAGCTGAAGGCTCCCCATATTTCTCAAGTGCAAGGTAATATCTGTATTTCAAATACATATGCTGTTATATTTCATATCATTTCATTTATACAGTTCTCAAGCTTCATGAATTTTCAGTTTATCAGACATAAGCATTAACCATATAATGTTCTCCTTTATTGATGTTAGTGTGAGTGCATTTACGCTGTGCAAATGCATTTATTTTGTTTCCTTCTTTAGCAAGTAGCATCACAGTTTAAAAACTTTTGTCTGTTTGTAGGTTATGGGATGATGGCGTTATCGATCCTGTAGATACTAGACACGTTCTTGGCCTATCTCTCTGCGCATCACTTAATGCTCCAATACTCAAGACCGACTTTGGTGTCTTTAGAATGTAATAGACATTCATCATGGCCAGTGTGTACTTGTATATTATACTATGGTCTTTACACTTAAAGGAGAGTGTATACTCCTCTTCTGTTTATTGTGATAGTTTGTGAAGTTTTCACATGTTTACTAGTTAGTGATCAAAATAAAATTTTATAGACAATATCAGTGTTAATTTTTTTATTCTTTTATTTTTATAGTTACTTTATGTATGGAAAACAAGTGTGTTTTTGTTATATGCAGTGACAGTATTTTTAATGGGTCATCTAAGGTCCTTTAGAATATATAAAACTCAATAGCTTTGTCTCTGTAAATGCATAGAGGACTTGAGTACTAACCTTCCCATGCTACACTGGTATTTCATTTCAAATAAAATTAGTAAAGCATTATAAAATTTGCATAAAATACTCATGCAACTCTTAAAAGCAGAAAATATTTAAATAAGACGAGACTGGTATTTAGATTAGTGTGTGTAATACTTTGATGTGTCAAATTTTATGAAGTTTTGATGCTAGCTTCAATGATATCCTACTGATTCTCATTCTCAATATTTGATAAGTAACAGCAACAGTGTACTGGGTGCAGCAAAAGTAACACTTCTTAAGTTGCTTCTTTCTTCTTCTTCTTCCTCTATTTGCGTTCCCATTTTCATATGGGGTCGCATCTCTTCACTAGTCGTCTCTACTGGTTCCGGTCCATCACTTGCTCCTCCCCCAGCTGTCTCTCTCTGAGATCCTCCTTCAGTCGGTCCTTCCACCGTAGTTTAGGTCTTCCTCGTCTACGTCTGCCCTGCACGTCCATCTCCATCACTCTCACACCCACGTAGTCTTCTTCTCTCCTCTTCACATGACCGAACCACTGTAATCTCCTCTCCTGCGCTTTCGCCGACGCCTCCACCACCTTCACTGTATCTCTGATCTGGTCATTTCGTATCCTGTCCTCCCTCGTCACCCCACACATCCACCTCAGCATTCTCATTTCTGCGACATCTATCTTCCTTTCTTGAACCTTTTTCACCGGCCACGTCTCTGCTCCGTACAGCAACGCTGGTCTCACAACTGACTTGTACACTTTTCCTTTCACTCTAGCACTGATTTTCTTGTCACATAGCACCCCTGATGTTCTCTTCCAGCTGTTCCACGCTACCTGGATCCTATGATCAATCTCTCTCTCTAGGTCTCCATCCTTCGTTACGTAGGAGCCGAGGTATTTGAAGGCGTCCGCCTTTGGGAGCTTGAGGTCTTGCATGAGCAGGTACTCCGTTTTCTGTCTGCTCACCTTCAGTCCGTAATCCTCCAGCAAACCCCTCCATAGCTTCAACCTCTCTTGCAATTCTTCACGGCTCTCGGAGGCCAAAACAATATCGTCTGCAAAGAGCATGCTCCATGGTGCCTCCTTTGTCACCTCCTCCACCATCACATTCATGAGAAGGTTAGATAGATAGGGGCTAAGAGCTGATCCCTGATGGAGTCCAACTTTCACCTGAAAAGGCTCTGTAGTGCCAACTGTACTTCTTACTCTTGTTGTGGCTTCCCTGTATATGTCCTGAACTATCTTGACATACTTCTCCTTCACTCTCTTCGACCTCATACTCCTCCACACCTCGCTTCTCGGGACCCGATCATAAGCTTTTTCCAGGTCAATAAACGCCATGTACAGCCCTCTTTGCTTATCTCTATATTTTTCCATTGTCTGCCTCATTGCGAATACTGCATCCATTGTTCCTCGACCTTTCATAAAACCAAACTGCTCACTACAAACTTCTGTCTCCTCCCTCAGCCTTTTATCCAACACTCTTTCCAGCAGTTTCATAGTGTGAGATGTTAGCTTAATTCCTCTATAGTTGTTGCAACTCTGGATGTCTCCCTTTTCTTTTAAAATCGGTACCATTATACTATCTCTCCATTCGTTCGGGATAGTCTCTTCCTTCATCACCATGTTCAGGAACTTTGTCAGCACCCGTATCCCTTCTTCGCCCAAACTCTTCCATACCTCTGCAGGAATCTGGTCTGTCCCTACTGACTTTCCATTTTTCATCTTCTTCAACGCTTCTCTGACTTCCGCCTCACTCACAGGGTCTACCTCTCCCTCCATTCCCACTCCTTCACCTCTTCGTATTCTTGGATTTTCCTGATTTAGAAGTTGCTTCTTTACTTTTCTTTTTTCCTTATTGTGTTCTCGTTTATCAATAAGTTCATCCTTAGTATTTCAATTATCACTTTTTGGCTTATTCTTCTTTATGGAAATAAAAAGCTATGAACAAGAGGAAACTATGCAAACATATAAAAAAGGTGATTATTCTGCTGCACCCTGTATTAGTTTGTGTAAATGTAGCGTGCAGCATTCCAAATAAAGTTCTGCAAGTTATTTTTATCTTAGTGTGATAGTCTCATGCCATGAAGCAGCGTACCACCCATAACAATATGAAAATAATTTTTATTTAAATTTTGTAAAAATGTATTGGTGAAATAAAATTCAGATATAGGTTATCAAGATACTTATAAAGTTGCAGATGATATGTGACCCCTAATAAACTAGTGTTTGAAGCCAGTGTATACAACATTTATATAATTGTTCGTTAGAGCAGATACCTGTTTAGTATGGATGATCATTTATATCTAATATTTCAAAAATAACCATAGTATTTGTGGCCTCATAGTTTTGTTTTTGGCAATATGCTTAAGTGATAGTTTTCTATAGGTTAATAAGGTAATGCTAACTATGTTTGTGATTGCTGGGAAGATATTAAGTTAATTCTTTTTTTTTTTAGATGAGGGAGAATAGCAAGTACAGGTGTGTATTTGTTCACTTACGTAAAGGAATTATAAAATAGTTTTTGAATAATGGTAACAGCAGTTTATAAAGATATATTTATTTTTTTGTGGATCAATATTTACTTTTAATAATGATGATTTGCCTCTTTTAGCTTAATTATTTATAAATGATGATAAGTACAAAGCTCACTTGATGTTCTTATGATTTTATTCTGCTTACAGAATCGTACTCTTTACGTTTCTTCACTCAAGGTAAATTTTGATGCAAAATGTACTCTATTTTACAATGAACTTAATCCCTTTTGTTCTGTAACTCCAAAGAGTAATTTTATTAATTAGTATGAAAATTTGATGAACTGAGAGTGTATAACATGCTGTTCCACATTTCTCTTAACATGTGGATAGTCATTTGGGATGTTGCGGTGTTTCCATTTTTCATCTTTGTAAGATTTTGCTTTTCATATCTTTCAATATTGTTATTCCTGATTTCAAAATATGCTGAAATCCAAAAAATGAATGAAATTTTTATATTTACGAAGATGAGGCAATTCACTAATATAATTTTTTTTGCCGGTTTTTGTGTTTTATTAATCCCCATTCGAATGGGGATGGGCTCAGACCCGTATCATGTACTAGTCAGATATTTGTATGAAAATTGATACAAGACATGAGATGCAATTTGTAATGAGGTGATAAATATGTCATTATCCCTTTTTTACATTGCAGTGTAGGTATACCCTCCCTTTGTATTTTATGGATTTTGGTGTGTATAATATTTACATTGATATATGAAGTTGTTGTAGAGAGGTAAATATAGTATTTGTTGTATCATGTTGGTTTGTTTTCCAAAACTTATTCTTTTTAAGAATACAGTATAGGGGCTTTAATAAATAAATATTGCACCACTCTATGTCACAGGTAGTTCCCATATGAATGGGGGTGGACATAGATATTTTGCAGCCTGGTGTCAAGGCTAGATTCCCTCTTAATGCACCGCAGTGGTATACAACACGCTTTGATCGCTTCCCGTTATGATTGCTATATATTTTTACTTTTGCAGGCATATGCTAGACAATAATTATGGTTTTATTATCATTACTTTTCACCCAAAAAATTTTCTTGAAAGTTATATGATGGTCATGGAAAAAGACATTAAACGTTTTCTTGCCATCATAGCCTTTGGAGATGAAGATGTCCAGAGCTTTGGTGTTTCTAACTGAGGAGTCACTGCTGAAGTCAGAACTAAACTTGTGATAGATTAATTGTACTAAATGTGGTTAGTGTTTAGAGGAGCAATTGAATTACAGAAAAATACTCAATTATCCTGCAAAACCTAGCTGATAAAATGAACATTTACAAAATATAGTCACCAAAACTGATGAGATAAAGCATTTTAAAATGTTTAAAGAATCAATTTTAAATAGCCATTATTTAGACTTAATGGAGTTTGTGGCATAAGGATTTATATCATGATATAGTTGAAATTTTTTTTAGTGACACTAGGACAGGCAAGAAAACTGCCCTTATTGGACCCGGGTTCCAAGGAAAACATCGAGACAAAGAGTAGAAGCTCATGGACAAGGCAGAAACAATAGAAGGATATACTAGGAAAAGGACTGGCTGAAAGAATATCCAAGCAATGAAAATCTAGAAATATGGCCGGATTAGGGCCTTGGATATTTATATACCCGTGTTTTGAAGTAAGATAGGTCATAAGAATCAGGAAAGACAGAATGAAAAAGAGAGTTCCAGAGTCGAGGTGGAAGGGAAGAAGCAGTCACTGCACCAACCAATTCACGAGCCACTTCAGTTAGTAATTTTCCTCATACATTATAAAAAGAATCCGGGGGACTGATCTCCACATTTTATATTTCCTCGTTCTTTTTTTCATATTTTTACTCTAGTTTCACACTCATAATATTTGGGAATATAGTTACTGCATGTATATAAGGGTAGTTTATTATTTTGCAAGGATTCTATCTGGTTTACTTATAAAAATAAATGATAATTCTATATCCATAGGCAAATATCTTTGAAATTACTCATACATATGTACAATAGCCAGCTAGCAGTTTGGCTTCATACTGGAATTTTAAGAAAAATTCAATGTAAGTTTATTTCATAGCTAAAATCTTCCATAATAAAGATATTGTTTTTCAATGAATTGAAAGTTATCTTTTCAGATGCTTGATGGAGCATAAAGTTGCTTCATCAAGACATTGTTTTTATTTATTTAGGTTTTTGTTGCACAGTGTCCTAAATAATACAAAAAATAAGTTTGCTTGAATCGGATATGAATAACTAAATGAAGAGTGATGTATATTGGCAATACTTACATATCTGGTAACACTGCAGTCAGCTGTATGCAGTTATGAGGGGTACAGAATTTGTCCCAAGTCTCGTTTATTATGATTTCTATCTTAAAACTATTAGGTAGGTAAAGTAACCCATTTATTATTATTACAGTATTAATGTATTATTGTTCAAAGACGGATATCCATCCCTTGACAGTTGCAAGCTGTAAGTGGATAGCACATATAGCCTAGGCCTAGCCTAGCATGTTTTTGGATACAGTATTAAGTTTTTGTCAATATACTTCTCTCAGTGTTTTCTATATATTTAGTAACTTATTCATTATTACTATTAATATTTTATTAAGAGTAAGCTAACATTCAACTTACCAGGTGCAAGGGCTTATAGGCCTAGGTCTACATCTATTCTAGTCTAATATAGTTTTTATATCATTGATTTGTTCATATCTGAATTATCCCATAGTCAACTAAATATGTTTTTATTTTGGCATTCTCTGATAGTAGTTTCTTTTTGTTACAGAGAAATGCCACTATCATTGTCAGTAAAGATAGTTTGCACTGACAATGAGTATTCTTCACTAAATGAATTCAAGATTTTAATTATGTGTTATTTTAATTGCTACTACTAATATTATTGCTGCTACTACTACTACTGTTCATAATAATAATAATAATAATAATTATTATTATTATTATTATTATTATTATTATTATTATTATTATTATTATTTTTAGTTTGAATTTACTTGTGTATTAATTTTCTGTACATACTAATGCGAATACATATAATAACTGTTATGATTTAAAGGAGACTATATAACTTCCATTGACACATTTGTGGAGGGCTAATTAGCTGGAACAGGTATTTCTTTATTATTATTATTTTTATTATTATTTTTGTTATTATTATTATTATTATTATTATTATTATTGTGATTATCGTGGCAAAGTGGTAGCACTCGTGACTTTGAGAAGTCAAGTAGAGGAATAATGGCCCACCAAGGTATGAGACTAGAAAGGACATCCACTCTGGGTAACGAATACAAGAAGGTACCGTCCTAGCCTTTAATAGAAAAGGGAACTTGTGACATAACACATTATTATTATTATTATTATTATTATTATTATTATTATTATTATTATTATTATTATTATTATTATTATAATTTACCATGGAATATAAATGAGCTATGTATTCATCACCACATACGAGTACATTTTTAAATTAACTTTTTAGTATATTCACTTTACATAAATATTTATTAAATTAGGCTTAATATGATTATCAAGTTCAACTGCAAATGGTAATTATTTTCTCAGACACTCCAAATGGAATTAATACCAGAATATGAAGACATCGCAAATACTGTACATATATGAAGTTGTCGAAAAGAGGATCAGTTATGGTTCTCAATCTCTTATCTGCGGATGAGCATCACGACTTCAAAGGGGGTAAACGTAGGTCTCTAAATCATATGCAAAGTGCATTTTTGTAATGTAATTATATCTGGATAGTATACAGTTTTTAGCACTAAGTTTATTTTTTTAATCTGATTATCAGCAATATACAATTAGGTAAATTATTATTATTATTATTATTATTATTATTATTATTATTATTATTATTATTATAATAATAATAATAAAAATAATTATTATATATATATATATATATATATATATATATATATATATATATATATATATATATATATATATATATATATATATATATATATATATATATATATATATATATATATATATATATATATATATATATATATATATATATATATATATATATATATATATATATATATATATATATATATATATATATATATATATATATATATATATGTATATATTATATATATATATTATATATATATATATATATATATATATATATATATATATATATATATATATATATATATATATATATATATATATATATATATATATATATATATATATATATATATATATATATATATATATATATATATATATATATATATATATATATATATATATATATATATATATATATATATATATATATATATATATATATATATATATATATATATATATATATATATATATATATATATATATATATATATATATATATATATATATATATATATATATATATATATATATATGCCTTGGCTGTCTCCCCCAATTGGATGTAGCCGACATAAAAAAAGAAACAATAAAGGGATTACTTTGCTCTATGGGCAATGATGAGGGAGCTAGCGACCGTTCAGATGGCACTGCTGGAGTGCCACAGCCCATCCCCCCGGCTCTTCCACAACCTGTGATTACCTAATTGTGTTTACGGGAAAGAGCCCAAAGCTCGTATCTTCCCGTATCCTGATCGGTTCCATTTTATACTTAGTCATACTTATCATACCTGTCCTTAAAACTATGAATTGAGATAGCATTAACTACCTCCTCGCTTAGCCAATTCCAATTATCAACTACTCTTACACTGAAAAAGTATTTCCTTACATCCTGCGAAGAAGTTTTCTTACGAAGCTTCAAACTATGACCTCTAGTTCTAGAGCCAGCCATATCAAAATATCGATCCCTATCCACTCTATCATAACCATGAAGGAATTTAAAGACTGCCACCATATCCCCCCTCACTCTTCTAGCTTCGAGTGATGGTAAGTCTAATTCTCTCAGCCTCTCATCATAACTGAGATTGCGTATTTCTGGCACCAGTTTCGTGGCATATCTTTGAACTTTTTCAAGCTTAGCTATGTGCTTTTTCAAGTGCGGATTCCAAAAGGGGGCTGCATATTCGAGTTTTGGCCTCACATAGGTTACATAAATATTTCTGAACATTTCCTTGTCCATGTGCCTGAAGGCTACCCTTACATTTGATAAGAATGCATATGCTGCCCTTACTATGCCATTTATATGTATTTCTGGAGACAAATCTGCCAGTATGTTTACTCCTAGATCTCTCTCATTTTCTGTCTCTTGAAGTTGTACTCCAGCCACCGAGTAGTCAAGCTTGGGCCTTCTTGCACTTGTACCCATTCTCATTACCTTACATTTTGAAGTATTGAATTTCATTAGCCACTTTTCTGACCACTCATGCAGATTATTTAGATCCTCCTGAAGTTCTTTACCATTGTTCTCGTTTTTTACTTTCTTCACAATCTTTGCATCATCTGCAAACATATTCATGAATGAATTTACAGACTCTGGTAGGTCATTTACATATACAAGGAACAAAAGTGGCCCTAAAGCTGAAGTCTGTGGAACTCCACTACTAACTCTTCTCCATTCAGACACTGAGTGTCTTACTCTAACCCTCTGTTCCCTTCCTTCTAAGTAAGTTTTTATCCATTCCAAAACATTTCCACCTATTCTAGCCATTGATTGCAGCTTCCTAATAAGTCTCCCATGTGGAACAGTGTCAAACGCTTTCTGGAAGTCTAGGAATATGCAATCTGCCCAGCCCTCTCTTTCCTGTAAGATTTGGCTTACCTCATCATAAAATTCTAATAAGTTTGTTACTGTTGATCTACCTTCTCTGAAGCCATGTTGCCTCACTGACAAAAAGTTGAAGGATTCCAAGTGAAGAGAGATATGTTTCCTTAGTAGTTTCTCCATAACTTTGCAAACTATACTGGTCTATAGTTCAGAGCCGTATCCCTCCTTCCCTTTTTGAAGATAGGTATCACATTTGCTTGTTTCCAGCATCTTGGAATCTCCCCCAACTCCAGTGACTCCTTAAATATGATGCTTAGTGCCACTGATATTGTGTTTGTGCATTTTTTAAGCACATGAGGGGATATGTCATCGGGACCTGTAGCTTTATGAACATCTAAATCCATTAGCGCTTTGCATACCTCTGTGGCTGTAAGGTTGATGTTCTCTAATACCGGCCCTTGAGCTTCTATCACTGCAATCTGAGGGGGTGGGGTATTTTCTACTGTAAATACTGACTGAAACTCCTTGTTCAATTCTTTGCATATCTCTTCATCCGTCTCAGTGATGCTTCCATCCGCTCTCTTTAGCCTTAAAGCCTGTTCTTTTACCTTCAGTTTTCCTCTGATAAAGCTGTGGAAAAGCTTGGGATTTTCTTTAGCCTTCCTGGTGATGTCCCTCTCATAGTCTCTCTCTGCCTCTCTCCTTTTACTTAGGTAGTCATTTCTTGCTCTTTTGTAGGTTTGCCAGGCATTTATGTTTTTTCTCCTCCTATACCTTTTCCAGCATTTGTCTCTCCACTCCTTAGCTCTTTTACACCCATTATCGAACCATTTCTCTCTGGCATGAATTACACCTACTTTGGTGACAGGTATGCAGCAATCTACTATGTTCCCATATTTCTCACAAAAGATGTCATACATTTCTTGTACAGATTTGTTGTAAAATAAGGTTCTCCAGTCAATAACTGCAAAAAGCTCATTCATTTTGATGTAATCTCCTTTCCGATAGTTCCTCCTCATGTCCTCAGTGCCTCTACTCTCAGGAAGAATATCTTCAATGATATACTCCATCAACAACACACAGTGGTCACTCTTTCCAATTGGTGGTTCATACTCAATTTTTTCAATATCCAGCACATTATCTGTGAACACTAGATCAAGTAGTGATGGCTCATCCCCACCCCTGGCCCTTGTTGGTTCCATTACATGTTGGTGTAGGAAATTCCCTTGTACGCAATCTAGGAATCTTGCCCCGAATGAGTCCTCACCACTGTGTGGGTCAAGATTTATCCAATCTATCTCTTTATGATTAAAGTCTCCCATAATCAAAATCCTATATTTTTTTTTCCCGTGCCATGTTAACAACTGAGTTTATGACTTCAATAGTACCTATATGACTTTCCTCATAAACTTCAAGCCTATTTTGGTTCCTTGGTGAGTTGTATACAACAGTTATTATAATGCTCTCTGACCCAGTATTTATGCGAGCAACAAGAAATTCCTTGAACTCACTTTCTATAGCCAAGTTTATTTCTTCAACTTGAATCCTTTCACTTATGAGCAGTGCTATCCCTCCACCAGTCCTCTCAGATCTTTCAATCCTTAGTATTCTGAAACCCTTAGGAAAAACTGTGACACTGTTTATGTCCTCACTCAACTTAGTCTCTGTAATTGCTACTATATCTGCCTTACTGTTGTGAATCCTATCTTTTAATTCTACTGCCTTACCAGCTAATCCATCAGCATTTGTGTATAACAATCTTAATGAGGCCCCATCCCCTGATCTTCTGTCATTATCTTCTTTATCTCCTCTTTGTCTGGAAGAACTCTGTAATGAAAATTTTTCTTCTCTTCTTCATTTCTTTCATCATTTAACCTTCTTGCCTCTTGCAACAAGTTTTTGATCTTTCCCATCTCTTCCTGTGTTCTGTATTGTCTAATGAACACTTCTTTGAATTCTTGAAGGTCTTTTAGACTTTTTTCTCAACAATATTTCCCTACATGTTTCCCCTCTCTCAAAGGTTACTTTTGTTGGTCTCGGCTTTCCTTCCCTCGAATATTTACCTAGTTGGTGTATGTTTACAATATCCTCAGGACCACATACTACTCCAAGCTTTCTTATCAGGTCTACAACCCTAGCTTTATTTTCTTCAAGTCTCCCCTGCCATGTTGGCTCCTGGGACTCGCTTATGCCTGAGATTACCACTGTCTTCTCCTTATCAAGTGCCTGTCTGATGAGTGGGTTTGCCCTTTCCATCACAACGTCTTTCATTTTTTCGATTACTGTCTCTTTATAGTCAACTGTTTGTATGTTTTCCAGTGCCACCACCTTTACAGCCTCTTTTACTGCCACATTCCCCTTTAGTGCATCAGCAAAGGAAGTTTTCATGGCATCATTTTCCATATTCAGCTCCTGGAACTCTTTTCTGAACTGTTCAATGTTTTCCTTAATCTGGACATTCCAAGCAGCAATCTCGTCTCTCTCAGAAGAGAGCAGTGAACTAACATCTAATTCCTTTAGGTTGTCATTTAGCTGTTTGTTTTTATCTTCTTGTTTAGAAAGTCTAGATTCTAGTTGACTCTTTTCCCCTTCCAGCTTTTTTATTCTTTTTTCTAGTTCCTTTCTCTCCTGCCCTTGTGCTTTATTTGCTTCCTCCAAAGATCTTATTTGCTCTCTGAGTGTTTCATTCTCTTTCATTTCTCCATCCATATTCTGAATTTTATCATCAAGGCTTATAACCATTTCCTCTATATTCTTGATTTTCTGTTTGAGTCTCCTGATGGCTACCCCTCCTACCGACCCATGGATGGGAGAGGTTTGGGACAGAGATGGCGTCATTTTTATGTTCTCCCTCTCACAGAATATAGAAAGAAGACGAGAAAGAGGAAAAAAAAAGAGTAAAACTTTTAATTAAGCTTCACACCGAATTTTTATATCTCCATATAAGTGTTATTTAGTGACTCAGTTTATCTCTTTTCTGGTAACACACATCTTAACTTAAAAACTTGACCATGGTAATTTAAGGCTAAAAAGAAAAAGAAAAAAAATGCAACAAAACAAAAGTCAAACCTGAAGGAAAAATTCGAACCTGTGTCTGAGGTGGCACCCACCTGTTTCTGCTATATATTCTTCCTAACTGATAAAGCCACTTGCTAACCAAGGTATGTTATCACAAGATTAGACTTTACATTTAACTCAATATATATACAAAATAAAAACAAAATAGTAAAAGAGAAAGCTAAAAGAAAAGCAAAAAAAAAAAATGAAGAAAATAAGACAGCTGTACTACTTGGCAACTTAACTCAGTACTGTTGACAGGTGGATATTTTTTTTTTTTTACTTATTCAATTTTTTCTTGTATCAAACTAACTAACATGTTAATATAAATGGGAAGGATACTGATTTTAACAATATATGGAACCACAAGATCAGGTAAACGGCCTAAGAGCTTTCCCCAGTTTACACAAAAAATTAGGTAATGTGATGTGATGGCTTCACCTCTGGCAACTCTTCTAAATTTCCTTCAAGGCAGAACTGGACGGCAGCTTCTCTCTCCCCTCACGAAAAATGTTCTCAATTTTTTTTCCTTTAATATTTTGGACAGTCTCGTCATACAACAAATATAAGTTTTGTACTCACAATACTCTGCAGGATTTCAGATTTAGGGAAATTTATGGTAAAGTTTTCCACTAAGCACTTAGTCACTCGAAACAATTAAAAATTTAAGAGGAGCAGTTCCGTGTGTCACTGTAAGATGCAGCTCTGTGGTAACAGATGCCCATCAGAGCTGCATCACAATTGCTCACCACTCATTCCTATTCCTAGCACGCTCACTTGCTTCCCTCACATCCATCCTCCTATCATTCAGGGGTCTCCTTACTCCATCCATCCACCCAAACCTAGACCTCCCTCTAGCATTTCTCCCATCAACTCTCGTATTCATCACCTTTTTCAGCAGTCTTTCATCATCAAGCCTTTCCACATGGCCAAACCATCTCAGAACATTCATATCTACTCTGGCTGCAAATTTTCTCCTCACACCCGTTCTTGCTCTCACCACTTCATTCTTAACCCTATCCAACCGAGATACACCAATCATACTCCTCAGGCATTTCATCTCAAACACATTTAGCTTCCGTCTCTCAGTTACTTTCATACCCTATAACTCTAATCCATGCATCACAGTAGGCACAACCACTTTCTCATACAAAACTCTCTTAACATTCATTTCCAACCCTCTATTCTTCATCACTCCTTTCAACGCACCCAACACTTTACATCCTTCATTCACTCTGTGACACACATCAGCTCCCACTCCACCATTTGCAGCTATAACCGAGCCTAAATACTTAAACTGAGCAACTTCCTCAAGTGTCTCTCCAGTCAACATAACATTCAATCCTGCACCATCCTCATCATTTGTACATCTCATAACCTTACTCTTTCCCACATTCACTGGCAAATTCCTTCTCTCACACACCATTCCAAATTCTGACGCTAACTGACACAGCTTCTCCTCTGAATCTGCCACCACAACAGTATCATCTGCAAGCAGCAACTGATTCAGCTCCCACTCGTTATCATCCCCATCTACCATTCTCAAACCTCGACCACGCACTCGCTCATTCACCTGTCTTACAACTCCATCAATATACAAATTGAACAGCCATGGTGACATCACACATCCCTGTCTCAGTCCCACACTCACTGGAAACCACTCACTCACTTCATTCCCTACCCTAATACAAGCTCTAATGCCCTCATACAAACTCTTCACTGCATTCAACAGTTTACCATCAATTCTATATAACCTCAAAACATTCCACATTGCTTCCATATCAACTCTATCATACGCTTTCTCCAGATCCAAAAATGCAAAATACACATCCTTACCCTTTGCTAAATATTTCTCACATAACTGCCTAACTATAAAAATCTGATCTATACAACCTCTACCTCTTCTAAAGCCACTCTGCACTTCCGCGTTCACATTTTCTCTTATCCCTAATCTTATTAATCAGTATCCTACCATATACTTTTTCTACCACACTCAACAAACTTATACCCCTAAAATTACTGCATTCATACACATCTCCCTTACCTTTGTATAGGGGCACTATACAAGCAATCACCCATTCCACTGGCACCATTGACAACATAGAGCATATATTAAACACCCTCACTAAGCATTTCATTGCAGTCACACCCCTTTCTTTCAACATCTCTGCTCTCACACCATCCATTCAAGGTGCTTTACCTGCTTTCGCTTCATACAATGCCCTTTTTACCTCCTCTCTTGTAATCTCTCTCTCATTTTCATCTCCCATTACAGGCACTTGAACACCCCCACTGCCACTATAGCTGCCTCTCTATCTTCCTCAACATTCAGAAAGCACTCAAAATACTCTGCCCATCTTTTCCTTGCATCGTTCCCTCTTTACATCTGTCCATTCACATCTATCACTGTCTCTTCCATCCTCGATCTACCCTTCCTTACTCTCTTCACTTCTTTCCAAAACTTCTTTTTATTCCCCTCATATGACCTACTAAAATCCTGTCCCCACCTAACATATGCCAACCTCTTCTCCTCTACTTTCCGCTTGGTTTCCATTTTTTCTCCCTATATCTTTCATACTTCTCCCTACTGTTACACTGCAGCCATTCCTCAAAAGCCCTCTTTTTCTCTTCCACCTTCATATTTACCCCTTCATTCCACCACTCGCTGCCCCTCCTCTGCCACCTCCAACAAACCTCTTTCCACACACATCACTTGCATTTCCCTGAAAACATTCTTCCATCAACCCCCATTCCTCCTCTAACTCCCCAACCTCTCCCTCTTTCACCCTGTCATATGCCACTTTCAACCTGGCCTGATATATATATATATATATATATATATATATATATATATATATATATATATATATATATATATATATATATATATATATATATATAGGATAGTCACCGTGGCTCAAGCGGTAGTGTCCTCGACTTTGAGTCGTCAGGTCGAGGGTTCACGCCCCGCCACGGTCTGAGGTTAGCAAGGGCATGCACTCAGGGTAACGATTACATCTGCCAAAACAAGTCCTTCGGAAGAAGGCAACCGTCCTAGCCCTGGGTAGAAAAGGGAGTCCGTAACGTAAAACCTGAAGAAACAAAATATATATATATATATATATATATATATATATATATATATATATATATATATATATATATATATATATATATATAGATATATATATATATATATATATATATATATATATATATATATATATATATATATATATATATATATATATATATATATATATATATATATATATATATATATATATATATATATATATATATATATATATGCAACACTGTTTGATTTCCAAACTTACTGAATTTATCTTTCCTTGGAGGAAATTAGCAGCGTTGAATAGAGGGATGAGTAAAGTTGGCCAGACACTTTTTTCTCATTTTTAGCCCATGCAAGCAGCATATTCAGTTGCTTTAACCGTGTCTCAAGACGAAAAGAGCCATGAATATCAATTAAAATACTCATTTATGAGGAAACTACAAAAACCTTTTAATTTATTACTTCCTCTTAACTAGCCCAAACCTGAACATTATAGATACTTTTTTTACCATAGATCCCACGCACCTAATGCACTCACTTAGCCTGCTGAGTACACAGGGACTACTACCCCAGGAGAAGACCCACTCCCTCAGCACCTTTTCTGTAGATGGCGATGAGAAGCTGTACAAGACAACTTAGGGAGGCGAACTAGGGACCTATTCATGAGGGAAGCTCAGTTGCTCTGTCAACTAAGCCACCTACTCTGATGACTAAAGAACGTCACAGTAGATGTATGCTAGCCTAGCCCGTTAAGTGCTATAATATGACACACCCTCCTCTTACTTCATGGCCCAAGCATGTGCATCAGTTTAATTATTACAATTATTCAAATATACTAAGACACCTAAGGAATACCTTAACATTGTATGACAGTTGGGATGTGAGATTCTCTCTCTCTCTCTCTCTCTCTCTCTCTCTCTCTCTCTCTCTCTCTCTCTCTCTCTCTCTCTCTCTCTCTCTCTCTCTCTCTCTCTCTCTCTCTCTCTCTCTCTCTCTCTCTCTCTCTTTGCAAATTTCATTTGTTTCATTTTGGCATTTTACATTTGCTTCATTTTGACATTTTACATTTGTAATTTGTAATTAGATTAATTATCATGTAATAGCCATTTTTGATGGAATAAAGTTTTTTGACTTTGACTTTGACTCTCTCTCTCTCTCTCTCTCTCTCTCTCTCTCTCTCTCCTCTCTCTCTCTCTCTCTCTCTCTCTCTCTCTCTCATGTATATATATATATATATATATATATATATTATATATATATATATATATATGTGTGTGTGTGTGTGTGTGTGTGTGTGTGTGTGTGTGTGTGTGTGTGTGTGTGTGTGTACTTACCTAATTGTACTTACCTAATTGTGTTTACGGGAAAGAGCCTAAAGCTCGTATCTTCCCGTCTCCTGATCGCTTCCATTTTATACTTAGTCATACTTATCATACCTGTCCTTAAAACTATGGATTGAGATAGCATTAACTACCTCCTCGCTTAGCCAATTCCAATTATCAACTACTCTTACACTGAAAAAGTATTTCCTTACATCCTGCAAAGAAGTTTTCTTACGAAGCTTCAAACTATGACCTCTAGTTCTAGAGCCAGCCATAACAAAATATCGATCCCTATCCACTCTATCATAACCATGAAGGAATTTAAAGACTGTCACCATATCCCCACTCACTCTTCTAGCTTCGAGTGATGGTAAGTCTAATTCCCTCAGCCTCTCATCATAACTGAGAATGCGTATTTCTGGCACCAGTTTCGTGGCATGTCTTTGAACTTTTTCAAGCTTAGCTATGTGCTTTTTCAAGTGTGGATTCCAAAAGGGGGCTGCATATTCGAGTTTTGGCCTCACATAGGTTACATAAATATTTCTGAACATTTCCTTGTCCATGTGCCTGAAGGCTACCCTTACATTTGATAAGAATGCATATGCTGCCCTTACTATGCCATTTATATGTATTTCTGGAGACAAATCTGCCAGGATGTTTACTCCTAGATCTCTCTCATTTTCTGTCTCTTGAAGTTGTACTCCAGCCACCGAGTAGTCAAGCTTGGGCCTTCTTGCACTTGTACCCATTCTCATTACCTTACATTTTGAAGTATTGAATTTCATTAGCCACTTTTCTGACCACTCATGCAGACTATTTAGATCCTCCTGAAGTTCTCTACCATTGTTCTCGTTTTTTACTTTCTTCACAATCTTTGCATCATCTGCAAACATATTCAAGAATGAATTTACAGACTCTGGTAGGTCATTTACATATACAAGGAACAAAAGTGGCCCTAAAACTGAAGTCTGTGGAACTCCACTACTAACTCTTCTCCATTCAGACACTGAGTGTCTTACTCTA
>JAXCGZ010000495.1:25000-32500 GCA_037179515.1 Halocaridina rubra | reverse complement strand
TCATATTTATAAGACAAACATGTTGTAGTATATAACAATAAAGTTTTTTTTTTATTTCATTTTTTATGTCACAATTCGTCCCCACTTGAGGTGGACACAGACGGATCGAAGCTGGGGAATTAATCCTGGATGTCCCTCCTGAAGTCCTGCCGCGGGCTCGAACATGGGTCCGTAATTCCCCGAATCGAACCCTTTATCACTACTCTGCGGCGGTCCTCTTATATCCCAACAGCATCTGGCATTTCTCGGCGCACACCCATCCAAGTGCTAACCTGACCCACAGTGCTTCACTGCTCGAACGAAAAGTGGCATACCCAATGGGGTTTGACTGTTGGCAGTGTGTGTAATTTGATTATTTATCTTAATATTCAAATATAGCGACTCCACATGGAAGGATAAGAGCTGAGGCCAGAAGGTTCTATTTAATAATGATACAGGGGGTTGCTCATACTTTGTCCCAAAAGAGCTAATCCATATAACGTATAGCTTGTGAATATAAAACTAAAGAAGAAAAATTGATAATCAGGTTAGTTTTGTTAGGTTGTATTAAAACTAGCTCAGACGCACTAGCCAATTTGGGACCAGGTTTTTCAGTTAAACTTTTGATTAGTGTGTGTGTGTATGTGATTACCTAATTGTGATTACCTAATTGTGTTTACGGGAAAGAGCCCAAAGCTCGTATCTTCCCGTCTCCTCATCGGTTCCATTTTAGACTTAGTGATACTTATCATACCTGTCCTTAAAACTATGGATTGAGATAGCATTAACTACCTCCTCGCTTAGCCAATTCCAATTATCAACTACTCTTACACTGAAAAAGTATTTCCTTACATCCTGCAAAGAAGTTTTCTTACGAAGCTTCAAACTATAACCTCTAGTTCTAGAGCCAGCCATATCAAAATATCGATCCCTATCCACTCTATCATAACCATGAAGGAATTTAAAGACTGTTATCATATCCCCCCTCACTCTTCTAGCTTCCAGTGATGGTAAGTCTAATTCCCTCAGCCTCTCATCATAACTGCCTTTTTTCAGGGATTTGTCTAAATTCTTGGATTGAGTCTCGGGAGCTTTAGTGTAAGATAGTTGTAATACAAAAATGATTATTATACATTAATTTTTAATCAATTCGCTTGTGGACGACAATAAACATTTTATATTTTGGAATTATTTCTTATTTTCCTTTCTTTTGCTGGCCACTGAGGTTTATTTAAATATTAGAATATCTCAGAAAAATGCTCACAGAAACCCTTTGAAAGTATATTGACTGACTGTTATCCACATTATAACTATTTTTATTTACTTTTAACTATTTTATTGTCATTATAACTAAACTGGTGGCAACTTAACTAAATTATATGTCACATTGTCCATAGGTAATTATTGTATATAATTTTCTTTTCATAAAAAAACATGCTTATTTAAAAGTTTTATTTACATCATCTGCTCTCTCTCTCTCTCTCTCCTCTCTCTCTCTCTCTCTCTCTCTCTCTCTCTCTCTCTCTCTCTCTCTCTCTCTCTCTCTCTCTCTCTCTCTCTCTGTATATTCACGAAGTGATTCGGTGACATGCTTTTGCATCTTTTTCTTGCCTTAAATATTGCATCTCCAATTCAAGATGGTGCTTGCAATAAGTGATAGACAATAATGATAGACTTTCAGTGTAAAAGAGAATGTTTGCTAGATATGTCTGTAAATGTCATTTTAAACGAGTGCTGCAGAATAGGCATTTTTGTGAATACCACGCACTGATTCTGCTGAGCTGACAGTGCCATGCACCACAGGGAATATGCTTCAATCTTCTCCTTTTTATGTGGCTCTGGCGAAGAGAACCCTTACGAACCGGGTTAGAAGCTTACCAAACTGTGCACTTATTTTTATACATACTGTGTCGTATAGATATTGTTAAGTATTATATTTGCATAACTTGCTATAGGATATTTCAACGGAATATGTACATGTCCTTAATTCTTGTGTAACATTTTTGTATGAATGCTTCCTCTCTTTATATATATGACTTCCCTCCCCTTCGACTAGTGTACCATGCCACCCATTTAGGTTGGCACTATGCCCATCTTGTCCCTACACTTCTCATATGGCACTCCCTATCCCGTGCCCTCCAGCCCATGGGGTAGACTGCTATCAGGTTGTGCAGGTTCTGGGCAGGTCGAGAGGGTCGAGTGTTAAACCTTCTTTGATTCTTTTCACCCAGTCTGTATGTCCATCTCACCCTGAACGCAACTCGGTCAAGAGCCCCATAAGGCACTCCCGAGGCACTACCTCCATATACCCTGGCACTCACAGTAAAAAAAAAAAAAAACATAGCCAACGTGAATGTACCCATGAATTTTTAAAACTTCGTAATGTGACTTATCGTGTTCTGAGAATATATATATAATCAAGAAATGAGGAAAGACTTCGAAAATATCCTCACCATTTATTTTAGGTTTCGGAATAGTGCGCTATAGAGATCTTTAGTGTAAATTAACTTTAGTATATTCGTTTACCATATTTAGTACTAGATATATGTGGGTTTATGATGTAAACATGGATTTTAGAATGAGGACTTTGGCCTATATCTAAACTGGTTTGATGATCTGAAGATTACGAATACTATTGTTTCAGCTTTCTGAGTGATCAAGGAAAGTGTCGGCTGGAAACTTTAGTGGTAAGATTTGTTTTTAATTTTCTTTTTTATTCTTATTCCTCCTATTCTCATGTGGAAATAAAGAAAGATATTCGAATATATAAATATATAAATATATATATATATATATATATATATATATATATATATATATATATATATATATATATATATATATATATATATATATCATTTATACAATTGGATGTTAGAATTATATTTATTGCATACAGTGGCATGAATGATTCTTCAGAATCCCTCATGTTACACCAGCGATTTCTTGAGACAATCCTTGTTGTTTCATTGAAAAAGTGGCCCGTATCGTAATTTAGTGTGTATTTATCTATGCAGGAACGGGGTAAATGTCGTTCGATGAATGAGAACAGACCTCTAATTAATTTGCCAGTTTTGTCCTTGACTTTTATTTTTTTTCCTACAGACCGAGTGATTCCCTGGTTCCTTTAGCCTGAATCTCTCTCTCTCTCTCTCTCTCTCTCTCTCTCTCTCTCTCTCTCTCTCTCTCTCTCTCTCTCTCTCCTCTCGTGTGTGATTACCTAATTGTGATTACCTAATTGTGTTTACGGGAAAGAGCCCAAAGCTCGTATCTTCCCGTCTCCTCATCGGTTCCATTTTATACTTAGTGATACTTATCATACCTGTCCTTAAAACTATGGCTTGAGATAGCATTAACTACCTCCTCGCTTAGCCAATTCCAATTATCAACTACTCTTACACTGAAAAAGTATTTCCTTACATCCTGCAAAGAAGTTTTCTTACGAAGCTTCAAACTATGACCTCTAGTTCTAGAGCCAGCCATATCAAAATATCGATCCCTATCCACTCTATCATAACCATGAAGGAATTTAAAGACTGTCACCATATCCCCCCTCACTCTTCTAGCTTCCAGTGATGGTAAGTCTAATTCCCTCAGCTGTGTGTTTGTGTGTGTGTAATTACCTAATTGTAACTACTTAATTGTGCTTACGGCAAAGAGCCCAAGGCTCGTATATCCCCGTGTCCTGATCGGTTCCATTTTTATACTCCATGATACTTATATTTGTCCTTAAAAGATATGAATTAAGTTAGAATGTGTGTGTTTGTTTGCTTGTTTGTTAAAATTTTACATATAACTCTTTCAAATTTCATATCATTTACTGTTTTATTCTCTAAAGATGTTTTGTGTATGATTCATTTACAGTGTAACTCTTTCTTAACTTAGGTCCAGATAACGACATCTGGTCATTTTATCAGTCGGTACACACGGTTGTTTCAACTCTCTCAGAGCATTAACACATAGTTCTTTCCCATAGTCGAGTTCATGATTTTGAGGATATTACTTGGCTCCACCCCCAGAGGTGTTTGATAAAATAAATAGCAGCAGCAGCAGCAGTAGTGGTAGTAGTAGTAGTAGTAGTAGTAGTAGTAGTAGTAGTAGTACCGCTGCTGCTGTTGCGTGACCATATTTTTAAAGCACATGAAGAGTTGACAGATAATATATACTGGATATAAACTGTTGATATTTTGCATATGTGTTTACCTAATTGTGCTCACGGGAAAGAACCCGGTACTCATATCACTCCTCTTACTTTCATTTTAGTCAATTTGCCCACACTTCGAGTCTTTAAACCAATTAATGCATTTAACATTTACCGTTTCCTCGTTTAACGAATTTCATTAATTTACAATTATTACTTTCCTACATGCTACAAATATCTCTCTCTTACAAGCTACGAACGATAACCTTTATTTCCAGAGCCAGCCATAGCGAAGTCTCGTTCTTTATCAACTCTGCTCTCTGTCAAAAGCATGAAAAATTTTACAAACATTGACCATATTCCTCCTTATTTCTTTTAGCTTCATTTGGAGGCAAGCCTATTGCCTTCAGCCTTTCCTCATCAATGAGATTTTGTACTATTATTCAATAATCGCAGAGTGCTCTTCTGCTGTTAATACATGTAAACCATAATATATTACTCTTAATTAATAATCGCAAAGCGCTCTTCTGCCATCAATCAATTATTACACTATATTTTATTCTAAATTACTTGCTATGCTATTTAAAATTATTTGCAAATTCTATTGATATTTTATTTATACATAACCAAATATAGATTGTAATGTTTAACAACTGCATTATCACTGGGAGTGCCCATGTGCACGCCCCCTTGTACAGTTATTTGAATAAATAAAAAAAATAAAATGAGATTTTGTATCTCCTTGACCAACATCGTAGCACCTCTTCGCAATTTTTTTTTTTATTATCTGATCAGTTTGTATAGTGTCGATTCCAGAAGGGCTCTCTCTCTCTCTCTCTCTCTCTCTCTCTCTCTCTCTCTCTCTCTCTCTCTCTCTCTCTCTCTCTCTCTCTCTCTCTCCAGTGAGAGGTTTAAGCTTTGTTATGGACTTTTTATCGTCAGGAGAAGATAATTTATATACAAAACTTTCTTGCAGTGCCCCATTAGATAAAAACATAAAGAAAAAGAATTATCAGCGAAGAAGGGTGAGGTAATTTTTCATCTTTTACGGTATGAGGAATAATTATAATAATAATTTTAACAATAATAAAAAATAATAATAATGATAATAAATAATAATAATAATAATAATAATAATAATAATAATAATAATAATAATAATAATAATAATAATAATGATAAGAATAAAAATGATAATAATATCAAATAATAATAATAATAATAATAATAATAATAATAATAATAATAATAATAATAATAATAATAATAATAATAATAAATACATACCTACATACATACATACATACATACATACATAGTTTTTAGTATGAGATATTTGATAATGCAAATTGTTAAGTAAGGAAACAGTAAATACTCAATAGTAAATGCTTTAAGTTTTGAGGATAGATATGATAGGTGTTGGAGAGTAAAGATAATTAAGAAAAACGAAGAGTCAATGAGGTACTCTAAGAAAATTTCGCCAACGGAACTGAGTATTACATTTGAGATAAATTCCTTTTGAACGAGTCGTGAGTATCGCAGGGATGTTAATTACTACAATATCTGTTTTCTGTTGCTTGAACTCCTGTTGAACGCATTCTATATATATATATATATATATATATATATATATATATATATATATATATATATATATATATATATATATATCTATATATATATATATATATATATATATATATATATATATACAGTGCTGCAGCGTTGTCTTCCAAGGGTTTGACCTTCCACAAGGATGGGAGAAAAAATATGAAGAAAAGAGAATGAAATCCTGTCTGAGTGAAAATATCGAATTCCAGTGTCATACATCTGTGCGCAATGAATTTTTTATTGTTTGTGTGACCACTGGGGCCCTGATTTGTATCAATATTAATGGTTCCATTAATTTAACTCAAGAGCAGTTTTTCTTAAGAAATTTAGTAACTCTAGAAACAATGTTCTGGGTGTTCTTAATCAAGTTTTGGAAGCTAGAGGAAGGAATTATAATCTAGTATTGTAGCTCATATCAACCCAGCTGGTTCAAGAGTGTACATTAAAATGCGTAGAGCAGTGATAGTCAACCTGGGTGTAAGGTGCACCCCAGGGTTCATGAATTTTTTCAAAGGATACCTGGATATAATGGGGTACATGCAGGGGTACATGACATGGCCAGTGTGTATGAGAGTGCACAGTACGAAAAGGTGTTTTAGGAAGAAAACTGTAAGTGTCAAGTAAGAAATCAATTTAAATTGAGATTAAAGTATTACAGATTTATGTATTACATAAGTATATTAAACTCCTAACCATTTGGAAAAGCACATGATATGTACATTTAAAAGTAGAAATACAAAATGTATGCACAACTAATTTATTGTATTATACATTTAGGACCTATATCGCAATTATTTAGGACTGAGTAGCTATTTTCTCTGTTTAAAATAGACACCTAATACTTAAGATGTGATTTTTTGAGCTAGGGTACATTAATTTCTCAACAGCTTCCGGGAGGGTGCATAAACTTAGAAAAGGTTGAAGAACACTGGCGTAGAGGCAAAGATGGCAGTATTTTCACCTAGTATGCTACCTTATTTCCCTTGAGAATTTTTCTCCTAAAGGGATTGTGACTTAGGCTCTGGGGATTTTAAAACCTAATTCTTAGGTAAAAATATCCCTTTGTTCCACTCGGTGCTGATACCATCCCTCTTGCTTCTCTCAAACTTGCTACCAGTGCTCACTCGTCCTCTCACTCTTTGCCACTACCACGCACATGCAGAGACCCAATCACTTGGGTCCTAGTGGAAGTTCCCTTTCAGAAACTCACATACTTTGTCTTCTCAACGGAAGAAGATTCGAAAGGGGGATTCCCATTCATCTTTGCCCTTTCCCATTTAGTTAAAAAAAATTATCTGCAGGGGGACGCGGAGGTGGTATTCTTTTCCTAAGCCCCTTACTTTACTACATTTATCGAGAATACATATCAATTCAGCAGTTAATTTTTAACCTGGGAATAATATTCAGACAACTTCTCCAACAGGATTGTAAACTATACTTCGATATTTAAGAAATTTACTTTAGAATACGGGAATATTAGGTTACAGTTTGCAGTGATCTCTGCATTATTAAACTGTTTACGATAATGAGCGAATCTAAATCAAAAGGTATTCATATCTATCTAACGGGAATGCAAATTAGGCTCTCTGATATTCATGAAGCTTACATCAAAGTATACCGCAGCATTGGTTTACATTTTGTTAGCGTTTGAAATACATATGTAAACTCTTTACGAAGGTCATTTTATATTAAGAGGTAATTTATATCATTTGAGGTATTCTTTAAGAAAATTTCAACAACGAAACTGAATATTACTCATTGAGGTTTAC
>JAXCGZ010000495.1:10000-17500 GCA_037179515.1 Halocaridina rubra | reverse complement strand
TAAGGTAAAATGAACCGTGAGACTATCAAAACGTTATCAAGAGTTTGAAGTACTGTTTAAAGAAGGTAAAAATATTCCTTTTATTACAGTTAACAATGATGATGCAGTTTTGTTTTTAACAACTGAAACTTTTGAAGATGTAGTAATGGAAAAACCTGTTGATTCATATGGGGATTGTAGTAAGATTATCATGTTTGATTATCCTACTTACCTTGATCCAGAGGAGGTGCTGGCTGATGATAGATTTATATGGGTTAAGAGACGTGAAGTTAAATATTATGGGGGTAAAAATGCCACACCCTCAGTTGATAGCACTTATGAAGGGAATAGTACCAGAAAAGGTTTTTGTTAGTTGCTTAGGATACAAGAGAGTTGCTGTTTATAATGAATATCCTGTTTTATGCTATAAGTGTTGCAAGTGGGGTCACATGGTATGGAAATGTCATAATGCATATTGTTGTCACTTTAAAAGGCATGACTCAAAGGTATGTGGTGATAAGATTAAGGCAAAGGACACACTTATCCCTAAATGCTGTAATTGTGGAGGTACTCATAATGCTAATGCATGGATGTGTCCCAAAAGGCCAAAAGCTGAACATAAGCGTTCAACAAGGTCTGGCTGATGATATAAAGTGCAAAGATGAATCTGTAAATTGCAATGTTGCAGGGATATCAAAACTCGGGTAATGTGTGGGAAAAACGTATGGAAGTACGTAATCAAACATCACAGGAAGGTGTAATCAGTGGTGGAACAGATGTTAATTGCCTGTTAGAGCTCCGTAAGGAGATAGATGAGATTAAGCAAGCATTATTAGATATCAAAAAGTGCTTGATAAATATTGTGCCGCAAACCATTACTGCTGAAAAGGATAGACTAAATGAGAATGAAAATTCGTAAGAAATGGAATCAAGCAATACAAATTTTGATATTGGTTTAGGAGAAAAAAAAAAGGCCTGAACAAAACATTACAATTAATAATGAAAACCCCACTGTTAGCGAGAAAGCTTTAAATGATAAAGTGTTTGATGATTTAACAAGCATTCTTGACTCAGAGTTAGAATATATGGAATATCAAGTGAGAAAGTTGAAATGAATGTTTTGGTTTCAGTGAAAAATATGAAGGAAAACTTTCAATATAATGGATCATAATTTGTGTGTAGTCTTGGAATATCAAGAGTTTGCAAAAAAAAAAAAAAAAAAAAGTTAACATATCTTCATGCTTATGTTCATGCTAGCAAAGTTGATGTTATGGCTTTGCAAGAGGTTGGAACAAATGAGATATCTTTGCAGTTACGAGGTTATCAGAGTTTTGAACTACCAGTAGATGTGATTAAAAATTGTTGAGGTTTAACAATATATATTGGGGATAGTATCCCTGCATCATTTCTTTCAGCTCATAAAATAAATGGTACTGAGTATCTGTATGTTAGTATTACACTCAGATATACTGTCCTGACCATTATCAATATATATGTTCTGGTAAATCATTAAATATAGATGATCTGTCTGACCTTATTTTTGCTGATGAATGTCTATTGGTAGGTGATTTGAAAGTTAGGCACAAAAATCTAGGTAGTATTGGCTCTCAGAATCACAGTGGAGTTAACCTACAAATTTTTTTTAGCTGCTATTGAAGATGCCAAAGTCTTAGGACCTGGGGAACCTACACATGGCAATGGTGGGAGGCTTGATTATGCCATTATTTTCATTATGCTGGATGTACAAGAATATTTGAAAGTTGTAGATACACTTTTAAGTGACCATTTTGCAATTGAAGTGAAGCCGAGTGTTGAGGAAATATGCTATATTTGTAACAGAAAGAGATATACAATAAAATATGGGCAACATTATGATTTTATTGCAAAGGTTAGTGAGTGGTATAAAGATTATAAAAAACTAAAATCAGAGATGAAAACAAATTCCATGAAGATTTGTTATATGTAATTGATAGTAGTTTGAATAAGCCTAGGAAACTAATGAGTATAACACAAAACCCAATCCAAGGTATTATAATGACAAAGTGGTAAAGGGATGGAAAAAAATATTGAAAAAAAGTCATAATCAGTGGAGTAAGGATCCTACCTATGAGAAAAACGGACACACTGCCGCAAGTAGCTGAATATACAACAGAAATAAGTAAGAATTAAGAGGTAAATATCGGGGAAATTTTTTAAGTGACATTGCCCACTCTAGAAAGCTAAGTCAAGTTTGAAATGGTGTGAATAAGGTTAGGGGAGTTAAGAAGAAAATAATGTTCATCCCAATCCAAATGGTAAAGCGAATGAACTCATCATTAAATGGTCTTATGCATCAAATCATGACAGGCTTCCAAATAATGTTCAGAGTTGCTTGAGAAATTTGCGGTCCAGGAGACGAAAGTTGGTGAGTATCCAAACAGCTCTTAATGATGAAACTTGCATTCCTTTCACTAGAGATGAAATTCTGAATGCAGTAAAGAATGGGAAATCTACTGCCCCTGGTAAAGATGGGCTAACTTATGATGTTATTAACTGCCTCATAAGCATGGAAGATAGTCCTATTCTTGATCTTTTCAATCTATCTTATGAAGATGGAAGATTGCCAGTGAAATGGAAGTTAGCACTAATTATTCCTGTGCCCAAGAGTAATGGGGATTATAGACCCATTTCACTAACCTCTTGTTGATAAAAAATGATGGAACGTATGATACTCAATAGATTAATGCGTAAAATTGGTGGTCTTTTATCTGAGAATCTGTATGGTTTTATAAAGGGTAAAAGTACAACTTATTGTGTAATAAAGTGCCTTAGTAATCCTGATGTTAAATGCAGATTGTTTGTAGATCTTAAAGGTGCTTTTGATCATGCAAATATAGACATAATCTTAGAAAGCTTGGTATATAAAGGTGTGCAAGAAAAATTACTGTCTTGGATTGCAGACTATTTAAGTAACAGGAGAGCTCGTGTTTGGTTTCAAGGTTTGAATCTGAGCAGGAAGCGTTTGAGCTCGGCATCCCACAAGATGGAGTCCTTAGCTCTATGCTCTTTAATATACTAATGAACAAAATAGCTAGTTATCAGTTTTATGTTAATTCCCAGGTAATCATTTTTGCTGATGATATTTTGATTCAAAGTATGAGTGAATAAATTATCTTTAAGGTAATTGATGAGCTCCAAACTCTTTGTATATGTTTGGATTTAGTGATTAATGAAAATAAATAATGCCTTGGCATGTATGTTAGTTTTCATAACAATGTTAAGGAACAAATTGTTATTGTAAAGAATATATGTATGGCAAGGCTGAAACCTCTGAAAGCGTTATCAAACAGGGTTAATGGTGTTGTGGACCTGTTTTAAGGTCAGTGCACTTAAGCTTAGTAAGGGGCATTATTGATTATTCTGCTCCGGGTTTTGGTAACTTATTCAGAGAAGGACCTAAAGTCATTAGAAATTCTTCCGAATGAGGGAATGAGGATTGTAATTGGTTGTCCAAGGACAACAAGAATAGAAATAATGCAATTGGAATTAAATATTCCGAGTATAGTTCACAGGATTCGGGAGTTGACTGTCATATCTGTTTTACGACTCATTAGGCGTGATGATGCTTATCTAAATTCTGCTGTTGATCATTTTAGATCAGGTTATTCTAGAAGTTTCAAGGTTAATTCATATACCAAAAAGCTTTGCAATATATTGGATTTTTATGATGTATAATATTGTGTACCAATGTCTCAAAATGTTTACTTAAAACCTTGGTTGATGGATAATGCACCAATTAGAATTGATAAATTAAACTTTAAGAAGCGGGATACTTGTCCATATGAATTACAACAAATAATCACTGAAAAGATTTCTCAATACCCCAGGAAAAATGCTATGCATATGAACTGTGATGGCTCTGTTACTGGAAATAGAGCAGGATGTGGTGCTGTAATTAGAGAATTTTTTGAATATTAAAATAGTGTAGAATAAAGAATATCCATAAGAATTGCTGATAAAAGTTTCTTTGTCTTTGCTGAACTTTATGATATATATATATATATATATATATATATATATATATATATATATATATATATATATATATATGTAAGTATGTATGTATATATATGTATGTATATATATATATATATATATATATATATATATATATATATATATATATATATATATATATATATATATATATATATATATATATATATATATGTATGTATGTATGTATGTATATATATGTATGTATATATATATATATATATATATATATATATATATATATATATATATATATATATATATATATATATATAGTATGCATGTATATATATATATATATATATATATATATATATATATATAATATATATATATATATATATATATACATGGCTTAATTATGTATTAGAAAAGAAAAAAAAATAGAATTTGCATTTATTGATTGTCAGCGTGCTATATTTGCCTTGAATACTAAAATGCCTATTTCTGATGATTTAGTATTAAAATGTAGGAAATGTATAATTTATATAAAATCACATGGATGTGATGTAACTTTTATGTGAATACCATCCCATTGTGGTATTTATCTAAATGACGTAGCAGATAATTTGACCAGGCAGGGTTGTGAAAAAGAAATTATAGAATATGATTGTACTATGAGCATTAAAAGAATAAAATCTGAAGTAGTAAAAGTTAGGAAAAGTGGGAATTGGATAATGCTCGGGCAGTTTTGTACAATGGTAGCAAACGCATGAAACATTATGATATAGTTATGAATAATACAGATTTTTCATATGGCAAAGCTTCACCCAAATATGATGCATTTATGATGAAACTACGTTTTGGATATAAATATTAGTGGCAATATGCTAAAGAAACTGATGGTATCCCTTGTATATTATGTGGTCATGTTAAATCTCATACTCTGTATCATTATATAATGGAATGTATGTGTCTAAACGAGTTCAGGTGTGATTGTATTATTGACATTACAGAGATGGCTTGTTATTTCATAACAATATGATTAAACAAATTATGAAAAAAATATATAAGTTTGACATTAGAGTTTAGTTCATCTATTTTCTCAGAATATTTGCTATGGGCATAGTTCACTGATTGAAAAGAAGAGTAATACGAATAAACTTGGCTTAAGAATTATGCAATTTATGGATCCTTTGGGGGGAGGGACCTGGTCCCTCCTGGTATGCCAGACAACCCCAGGGCCCCTGGAAAATTAGAAAATATTAGGTGAGGCTGGGAAGAGCCAACCAAGGGTGATACCCCCAACAACACTATCTTTTTAATATATATATATATATATATATATATATATATATATATATATATATATATATATATATTTATATATATATATATATATATATATATATATATATATATATATATATATATATATATATATATATATATATATATATATATATATATATATATATATATAATGTATATGTATAATGTATATGATATTGGTTACTACATATGAAAATAAGAATTCACTGAAATAAAATGAGTTTGCAGTGTTAAGCTGAAAACTGAGAAAAGATGGTCAGTGAAATTACCAATTGTCCTATTGTACATCATTATTAAGATTGTCAATATTATTGTTATTTTCATTGTCATTACTGCTTGTTTTGAAGAACATATATTTTTTTTTAGTTGTGGGGAGGGCTTGTTAGCTTGCTAACAAGCTCCATTTGATGTAAATTCCTATTGAGTCAATAATTTTTTTGAATTTGAATTGAATGAATTTAACTTGAGAGAGAGAGAGAGAGAGAGAGAGAGAGAGAGAGAGAGAGAGAGAGAGAGAGAGAGAGAGAGAGAGAGAGAGAGAGAGAGAGAGAGAGAGAGATCTGTCTCTCATCTAAAAGGCTCCTAGTTTAACTCGCCCAAAAAGTGTGTAAGGATTCTCTTTGCCAAAGCCAATTGGGGATAAGGATAGCGTTGTGGTCTCCCTCGTAAGGTAGTTATAGGCATCTCATTGGGTACAGGGAATACACCACTAATTGTATAAGGTCTTTGTGAAACAGGATCTTTGATATTTTGGCCTTCGATAGGAGTAAAAATGGCCGTCCTTCTTCTTTAAACAAGGAGAGAGAGAGAGAGAGAGAGAGAGAGAGAGAGAGAGAGAGAGAGAGAGAGAGAGAGAGAGAGAGAGAGAGAGAGAGAGAGAGAGAGAGAGAGAGAGAGAGAGAGAGAGACGTACTTCTTTATTTTAATAAATATAGAAAAGAATAACATAACACATGAAATAAAATCATATTCTTTGGTAACTGGAACTTTGTCATATGGTTCATTTTAGCGCACGCACTCACACACACACACACACACACACACACACACACACACACACACACACACACACACACGAGTGAGGGGGGATATGGTGACAGTCTTTAAATTCCTTCATGGTTATGATAGAGTGGATAGGGATCGATATTTTGATATGGTTGGCTCTAGAACTAGAGGTCATAGTTTGAAGCTTCGTAAGAAAACTTCTTCGCAGGATGTAAGGAAATACTTTTTCAGTGTAAGAGTAGTTGATAATTGGAATTGGCTAAGCGAGGAGGTAGTTAATGCTATCTCAATCCATAGTTTTAAGGACAGGTATGATAAGTATGACTAAGTATAAAATGGAACCGATGAGGAGACGGGAAGATACGAGCTTTGGGCTCTTTCCCGTAAACACAATTAGGTAATCACAATTAGGTAATCACACACACACACATACACTACTCAATATTTTTAAAGGAAGTTGGAATTATAGTTACTTATTATTCTCCTCCTACAATTATTTTTTTTTATATGTCGCCGCCGTATGATAGTGTAATTCGAAACTATTCATTATTACTTTTGATATGTGCTCAGCTTATCTGGGGGTAAGCAGAGATAATTATGTATAAAAACATGTCTTGTTTTTGTGCCTGAGGTTCTTGTTAAGTTTAAATCGTTGTTGCGTCAGAGATAAACCCCATTGTTACGTTTCTTATTACCCTCATTGAAATTACTTTTTCTCATTGTCAACAGGTGGCAGCACCAGTATCAACACCCTCATTCACAGTGCCGCCGTGATGGTAGGGGCATACACTTCACTACCTCCGGCGGTGGCAGCTACAGTGCCACGTCGCGTACCTCTTAGAGATTCATGGATAAGACATCCTTTTCATTCCGAGAACCCGACTGTATCTATCACTGCTGAGGTAGCTGGAACTTCTTCGCCTTCTTCGACACCACCCATGACTCCCACTTCTCCTAGATTGGGTGGACTTCGACAGATATGGGATACCCCAAGACCTGCCTCTGTAGTGGTAACAACGTATACACCACCCAACAAGAGTGCCAACGAAGAACTGCACGGAATCGAGGGTAAAGTCTCCAGGGCCAAAGCTTTTTTTGAATCGGCTCCTTTGCATACAAAAGAGAAGAAACCTTTTGAAATGAGAAAGCAAAGTGACGATACAACTGTCGTCAGATACCACGTAAAAAATCCTTACAGGATTTCGCCAA
>JAXCGZ010000495.1:0-5000 GCA_037179515.1 Halocaridina rubra | reverse complement strand
ATGCATATGGATCAGATGGAATTTGTTTTCGTTTTATTAGAGATTCATTATTTGTAATAGCATATTATCTGACGGTAATAATCAATACTTCCATAGTTACCAATATTTACCCAGATTTATGGAAAAATCCCCATGTAATTCCTGGTTTTAAAAATGGAAATCCTGACGACGTCTCTAACTATAGACCAATCTCTTTACTACCAATTTTATCAAAGATACTTGAAAAGATTGTTGCAAATCAGTTGAGTGAGTTTCTTGAAAAAAATAAACTTATTGCAAAAAGTCAACACGGTTTCATGTCAAAATTATCAACTGAAACTGCCTTATTGAAAATATCAGATGAAATATACAAAAATATAGATAATAAGAAAATATAATTGCTACTACTACTCGATCTTTCTAAAGCTTTTGATAGTGTACACCATACTATTTTATTAGAAAAATGCAAAAAAATGAACATTGACCCAAGCTGGTTCGAGAACTATTTAAAAAACCGCTACCAGTCAGTCAGAATAAGATGTAGTTTCAAGTCGCAAGAAGGTATTGTTTGGGGTCCCTCAGGGATCGATCCTAGGACCTATACTTTTTCTAATATATGTAAACGATCTAGTAAAATATTTACCTAACTGTTATGTCATTCAATATGCTGACGATACCCAAATCTTAATTGAAGGAGAAATTAATGATTTAGAAAATATTATTCGTAGAGCAGAAGAAATTTTGTATATGGCTAAACGTTACTTTCTAAAAAATGGTCTGTTACTTAATGAAACTAAAACCCAATCTATTCTTATCGGATCCAGACAATTATTATCAGAAGTTGATGACAATCTTCATATAAATTTTAACGGTAATATCATTAAGCCAATGAACTCGGTAAAGAACCTAGGTGTCTATTTTGACCGTTACATGAATTTTGAAATGCATATAGATGAAATTTATAAAAAAGTAATGGGTACTCTAATATATCTAAATAGGGTAAAAGACTCATTTGAAACATCAACTCGTATAATAATTGTCCAGTCCTTAGCTATGAGTTTAATTAATTACTGTCTCAAAGTTTGGGGATGTACAAATAAGACTCAATTACAAAGAATACAAAAGTTACAAAACTTTGCAGCACGAGTGGCTGTTGGCAATGTAAGAAAATACGAGCACATCTCTCCTGTTTTAAAAGATCTAGAATGGATAAAGATTAGAGATAAATATGTTTTTGATATATGTACCTTTGTTTTTAATATACTAAGAAACAATCTTCCTGATTGCTTGTATAATTTTTCTACAGTAAGCTCAGTTACCGGGTTAACTACCCGTCAAGGGGAAGATTTATTAGTACGAAGGTCTAAAACTGATATTGGCTCAAGAGATATAAACATTCGTGGACCTCATTTATATAATCAGCTTCCCAGAGAACTAAAAAATGCTGGTTCAGTGTATACTTTTAAATATAATCTTAAGAAGTTACTCTTAAAGGAAGATTTTACTTGTAATTTTTAATGATACACTCATCTTTATGATTTGTTTGTTTTAGTATGTCTATATCGTACACCACAGATGTCTATCTGGAATATATATGTATCTTATTTGAATACCCAATGTACTTTGGAAATAAAGGTTTATTATTATTATGGTTGAAGCTTGCCTACCAGAATCCTCTTATATTCCTTGACTCTGCGGGAAGAAGATATTAAAGGGAATGCACAGTCCCTTCTCTCTGTTTCATTTAGTAGACTTATACGATGAGCATGAATAGGAAGCGGCATTCTTGTTCCCCCTAAAGAGTCTCTCATATGTCTCTCTATATACATAAGCCACTTTTCTCCTTATAAGGAGAGTGGCCGAGTAGAGAATAATGCTCTGACTATTTGGGAAGAAAAGGTAGAGAAGGGATTTCCCATTCCCTTCACTCCGCTCCACTTAGTCTACTCTTACGACATGCAGGGGAACACAGAGGAAGTATTCTAGCCCCCCTTCCTCAGAAGCTCATATATATTTATGTGTGTGTGTGCTTGTATCAATGTATATGTATGTAGAATTACTACTTTTGATTCGTAACTTTTCTATATTCAAGAGCTATAGTAATGATGATGATAATAATAATAATAATAAATAATAATAATAATAATAATAATAATAATAGCAATAATAATAATAATAATAATAATGGATTAAGCTGATGTAATTCTCTCCCATGTACAGACTTATACATAAATGTAAGGGCTTTCAGTCTTTTCTTTTCTTTTCCTTCCATATTTCTTCCATTAGATGGTGCTGTGTTTATGTGTGTATGCATGTAAGTGTGGGTGTATATGTGCATGTATATGCAGTTGATTACATGCACCTTTTTTTTCCGGGGCCTTGCACTGCCCTGTTTCTGAACTGTCAATGCTCGGACTGTTTATTCAGCCTGTCCTTTTCATTTGTTGTGTCACCCTCATATGACAATGATGAGTAGGAGTATGCATGTATACATCTTTATTGGTGAAAAGGACTAATAACTCCTTTTGCTGAAATGACTACCACAAACTCTCAGACACTCTATCTCTTTCTCTACTAGATATGTATGACTATGAAGCCCGGTTGGCATTTCTATTGCTCATCTAATTAGTCATGTATATATATATATATATATATATATATATATATATATATATATATATATATATATATATATATATATATATATATATATATATATATATATATATATATATATATATATATATATATATATATATATATCGGTACATGTGCATGCAAGTATATTTATATGTACCTACTTATTATTCTAACCTGAATATTTTTATTCTATATCTGCTTCAAATTGTCTGCAGTGGTACAGAGGTAAAGTAGAGATTTAACTTAAATGATATCACTCAACAAGAGCTATTGAAAATTATTGTTACAAATATTACCTTTGATTAATAATCGCAGAGTGCTCTTCTGCCATTAATACATGTAAACCATAATATATTACTCTTAATTAATAATCGCAGAGAGCTCTTCTGCCATCAGTAAATTATTACACTATATTTTATTCTTTATTACTTGCTATGATATTTAAAATGAATTACAAATTCTATTAATATTATATTTATACATAACCAAATATAAATTGTAATGCTTAACAACTGCATTATCACTGGGAGTGCCCATGTGCACGTCCTCATGTACAGTTATCTGGATATATAAAAAAGAATGTCTAACTTTATAAATAAATAATTTTTCATATACTTTATGTGCAAAGGGAATGTACACAGAAACACGGACGAGTGCACATGTACTTAATTAGGTCTGCACAGCACATAAGTGTGTGTAAATTTATTAGGCTTACAAAATCAGAGAAACGAGTCAACAGATTTATCGTTCCATTATACTGAGACATTAATAAGAAATTGTGATTAAAGGATTTTTTTCTTTCAAAGTACATGGGGTAAGTGTGTGAAAATTTCTAAAGCTCATCAACCAAGCAAACAAACAATGATTGACAAACAAATAAACTGATAAATCATTCCATTAAACTGAGACGTTAATTTGAAATCGTGTTTAAAGTGAGAGAATTTTTTTTCAAGTGAAACTGAGCGTGTGAAGATGACAGATGGGGTTCAGTCACGGAACCTCGGTCAAGCCAACCATCGGGTAAAGAGTTCTAACCGTTTTATAATTCCCTTTACACCATTTTCAGAAGTATGAGGACGGACATAGGTTTTAATTATTTTATGTCTGATGGGTAACTATAGGACAGGGAGTCATTCTTGTTATTGCTCAAATGCTCTTTTCAAATACCGCAGGATACTGTGTCCTGTCTATTTATGGATCAAACACTACTTTTTGAATAGGTATATAAGGCAAGGGTAGTGATTGCTTTACATATCCCTCTTTCGAGATTAGTAGGACATAACTTCTGATGCTTTATTGCTTCTGAGCATCTAGGACACGAGTTCTGATTTTTTTTTTATTTTTTAGCTCGGGAGTAACCATAGGACAGGGGTTTCATACTTATTCCTAAAATACCCCTTTAATAAGCCATAGGCCATGGAGTCAATCTCTATACTCATTCTATACTTTTTTTTTTCTAATAGACATATGGCAGGCCTTCTTGTGGTTTCACACATCTATTTTTGGAAAATTTTAGGGTATGGGTTCTGAGTATTTATAGCTGGTGAACATATCTGGGATAGGGTTTTAATTGTCATTTAAGTCACCTCCCTGCTTTGGAAAGAAATAGAATCGTGTTCTCATTTCGTTTTGACTACAAGTAACATATTTGGAAAGTCGCTATGTCTATGAAGAGTCATATGGATTGGGTTTTGATTATTTTATAGGTCGCATACACCTCTTTGAATAGTAATAGAACGCGAATTTAGATCGCTTTATGGCTTATGGTGAGTTACGAAACTGGGGTTCTGGTTATTTTATAGCTCGCATTATCTCTACGAAAAGTAATATGATATATGGGTTTTGAAAATTTCATGTCTCGTGAAAAGCCAAAGGACGTCGATTCTAATGGTTCAATAGCTCATGAAGTGCTTCAGAACTAGGGTACTGATCAATTTATAGCATTACTCCTCCTTGACAAATTTTAGGGACAGCGATTCTGATTGTATAATGATAAATGAAATCCTATAGGAAGGGAGGGATTCTATTTGTATTTATGGTATTCATATTTAGAGTAAAAAGAGGGGTTATATATCTTTCTTTCTTTGGCTCATATATCCCTATATATGAAAGTAATGGGAACTGGGTTTTAATTATTCTTTGTATGACTCATTACAACATCGAGATAGGATTCTGGACTTTTCATTACTTATGGAGTGTCTGATCATATAATAGGTCATGTACTTCTCTTTAAAGAATAACAGTACAGAGGTTCTAAAACCATAGAACACCGTTCTTCTAACTTTATATACCTTTTTGAAAAGTCATATGACAGGGGTTATGAACAAAGTAAATGAGGGCTTACCTCTACGGTCACTTCCTGAAAGTTTATGCTAAGAGAG
>JAXCGZ010000494.1:60000-63054 GCA_037179515.1 Halocaridina rubra | reverse complement strand
ATTTATGTTTGTTTTTCTGTGTAATGGTTTATTTTTACGGTGTTTTTTTTTTAAGCTGGACGCCTTTAGATAAAGGAATTACATTTATTTGTTTAGGAGACGGGTTTTGAAGAAAGATAATGGAATTTATATATAAAGAAAATATAATGCTTAAATCAAAGATTAATATGAAAAAAATTAGAAAAATAAACACGGAAATATCATCCGGAAAGCAATCGCAATGTTTATCTCCAACGACGAATCAAAATAAGGACGAAGAAATCCAGACCTATATTAGTACTTTTATTTAAAGAACTATCATCTCTTATCCTTTCTTTCCCTTTCTGCAGGAGAAGTAACTTTAAAAAAATTTTTTTTTACTGGTAATAAAAAAAAAACTTCTCTCAATATCCAATTTTATTATGTTTTCTTTTTTCATTTATCATCGAAGACGAGAAACGTATGTAAAATTATATTTCATGAAGCGACGACCAATGAAGAGAACATTTGTTTTTCCTCAATGAAAATTGAGGTGCCTCTCTCTTTCTATCATAACTAGTTACACACTATATAATATTATTATTTTTATTATTGTTATTATTATAATTATTAATATTATTATTATTATTATTATTATTATTATTATTATTATTATTATTATTATTATTATTATTATTATTATTATTATTATTATTATTATTATTATTTTTATTATTATTATTATTATTATTATTATTATCATTATTATTATTATCATTGTTATTATTATTATTACACATACATAGACATAAGCCTCATTCCCCCTTGTAAAGGGGGTGACCGAGCCAAGAAACGCGCATTCACCACTATCCACATACACACCTCAACCATTCCTCTCAGCTCCTTGGGGATAGAGGGTTGCCACGTCTCCCCCCCTCCACCCTGCTTGGGTCACCCACAAGTAGGTCTGCATGACATTCTACAATGAGGCCCGACAGCCGTAGCTGGTTTACCCCCACCGCTTCATCAAATGGCAACTCCCCTCACACCCGTCCACCACAGTTCACTGAGCTAGCAGGGGCTAAAAGTTCCATTCAGGATGCATCATATATATACAATATTCCTCCACTCATGCCTATCTCTTGCATGCACTCTTCCCTGTTCCACTGGCATTCCACGTGCATTCAGTGCTCTTTTCACGCCATCCATCCATCTCATTCTAGGTCTCCCTCTTAACCTAACTCAAATCACTTCTGCACTCCACACTCTCTTCACTAATCGTTCATTACTCATCCTTTCTATGTGTCCAAACCATCTCAACACTTTCTGATCTAACCTATCTGGAAGTTTCATTCCAACACCCGTTCTCTGCCTGACATCTTCATTTCTTACTCTATCTATTCTAGATACACCAATCATACCTCTCTAACACCTCTTCTCCATTACATTAAACTTGTTTCTTTCATCCTCTCTTGCATTCCAAATTTCTGCTCCATACAATGCTGTCGGCACAATCACACCTTTATATATCTTTCTTTTTGCATTCATTCCCAAATATCTATTTCTCATTACACTTTTCAACCCACCTAGAGTTTCCTAGCTTCCATCACTCTGTGATTTACCTCTACAGACATTCGTCCACTCCTTGATACATGTGACCACAGATACTTAAAACTCTCAACTTCTTCAAGCAACTCCCCATTCACTCCTACATTCAATCTGCCAATATTAACACTCCTCGTGCATCTCATGACTTTACTTTTACCAATATTCACGGGCAACTTCCTTCTTTCACACGCACTAATGAACTCAGTCACCAAATGATTCAATTCATTTTCAGTATCAGCCACCAGTACAGTATAATCCGCAAATAGAAACTGACTCAATTTCCACAACCTTCTCTCCTCATCCGCTAGTTCCAAGCCTCTGTTTAATACTCTTTCATTTACTTTCCTCACCACTCCATCCATATGCACATTAAACAGCCATGGCAACATTACACAACCTTGCCATAACCCAACATTCATCTCAAACCAATCACTCGTATCATTCCCAACTCTCACGCATGCTCTACTATTCATATAAAAACTCTTCACCGCATTCAACAAACTTCCACTTATTCCATACAGTTGCAACACCCTCCACAACCCCTCTTTGTCTACCCTGTCATATGCTTTCTCTAAATCCATAAAGGCCCAAACAGTGTCCCAACCTTTCTCCAAGAACTTCTCAAACACCTGTCTTACTGCAAACACCTGATACACACATCCTCTTCCTTTCCTGAACGCACACTGTTCTTCCCCAATCAGTCTCTCAGTACCTTTCCTCGTTCTCTCGATTAACACTCTTCCATACACCTTACCAACTACCCTCAACAAACTAATTCCCCTAAAACTACTACACTCATACTTATCTCCCTTCCCTATGTAAAGTGGAACTACACATGCACTCCTCCAATCAACTGGGACACTCCCTTTCCTGAAATATACATTCAACAACCTAACCATCCATTCTACTAATGCCTCCCCACCTTTTGAAAAGCATTCAGCATGACACCCATCTATCCCTGGTGCTTTACCTGCTTCCGTTGCTCTCAATGCTAAATATACCTTCTCTTTTGTTATTTCTCTATCATTCTCATCGCCTAACATTGGCATTCTCCATTCGCTTTCCACAGCCACAATCCCTGCCTCTCTATCATCTTCCTCATGTAGCAGGTTCTTGAAATATTCAGCCCATCTCTCTCTCACCTTTTTTTCATCCACTAGCAATTTCCCATCTGCTCTTTTCACTCTCTCCTCCCTACCACATTCACCTTTCCTCACTCTTCACTTCCTTCCAAAACATCTTGTTATTCCTTTCAAAATTCTCAGACAAGCATCTGCCCCACTTTACATCTGCTTCTCTCTTTGCCTCCCTCACCACGTGCTTTGCTAACCTCCTCTTTGCACAGTACCTTTCATACATCTCTAAATTACCTAACTGCAACCATACCTCATAAGCTCTCTTCTTTTCAGCCACTACTGCACTCACCTGCTCATTCCACCATTCACTACATTTCCTTTTACTTCCACCAGTTAGTCTCCTTCCACACAC
>JAXCGZ010000494.1:42500-50000 GCA_037179515.1 Halocaridina rubra | reverse complement strand
TCTTTTTTAGAGAGCAAAGAACCCTATGGACTCTGCGTGAAGAAAGAATAAAGGAAGGCATAGGATAAGAGAAGGGTAGAAAATGAGGGATAAATGCCCTGGAATCGTTTAATGAAGAACTGGCAGAAAAGTGGGAGCCAAAGAGAGTGGCTTTGTCAGTGGGGGAAAAATTGAGTTACAGAAGTTTTAGGAGAGGTTTTTGGCTAAGGACAAGAAACATTTATCAGTGAGAGAGGAGTTAAGGTCATCAACTTTCCTTCTTTAGAAGGAAGCTTCAGACCTTCGAATCTGAGCAGTGCAGCGAGTCCTAGCTGTAAAAAAGCAGAGTGAGCTAAATCAGAAGTAGAATTTGGTATGACCGGTATACTTAATCCCTGGCCTAAATAGTCATGCAGCAGGCACAGTCAAACTAAAGAATAGGAAAAGAAAAACATTTTATAAAGGAGGGGAAGAGCGTCTTCATTCCAGAGGTTATGATCTCAGTAACTTTTAGGGCTACCTGATCAGGATTACAGTAGGCGTTCAATGGGAAGTCGAAGAGACAGTTATGCAAATCATCACATTGGGTACTCTCAAAGTGCAGCACTGAGTTGGAGGAATTGATGGAGGGGAAGGGGAAATGGAATAGATTGCGATTACAGAGTGGTCAGATTTACCAAGAGGGGAAAGCACATAATATGACTAGCTTGAAGGATTATAAGTAAGAAATAGGTCAAGAGTATTAGCTGCATATCAGTGGCGATCGAGAACGCGTGTAGGATGTTTGATAATCTGCTCCAGGCATGATTAATAGAGAAAACTAGGGTCTCACTTCCACTCACATTAGGGTGAGAAGAATTAAGAGAATCAATGTGGTATACGTTGAAGTCCCCAATATAGAGATCTTCAGTTGTGGGTGAGAATAAAACAAGGACTCATGACAGGACAGATATGAAATGAAAGACACACAGGCAGTGGAGTTGGGAGAGCAGTAGCAGGATCAAAGTAATATAGTAGTGGTGGAGAGATAGATCTTCAGCCAGAGAACATCAAAGTCAGGAGATTCATGGCTCATGAGCATTGCAATAGGCGTGTTTGGGTTGCAATAAGCATAGACTCCATCTTTGGAACAGAAATGAGAATGCAGGTTATAGTGAGAGATTTGAAATGGGTCCGGGAAAGCATGGCTAGACACCTGTGTTTCGGAGAGAAGGAGGAGGTTAGGGAAGGATGTATCCAAGTGCTGTTCCACAGATGAAAGATTTGAGTTTAGATGACGAATATTAGAATAGTGAACAGTGAAAGTAGCAGATCAATCAGGATGTGCAAGGTTAAGGGCAAAATCATTACTACCACCAAGTGTGTCAACCCTCACGCCAATAGTGAAGTCAACAAGATTTCTGTCTGCCAGATCTTATTAAGTCTCGTGATTTCAGCAATATTTATTGAAGCCACTTGTTCTCACTTTGCATAAAGATTAGTAACTGCAACACTACTACTACTACTACTACTACTACTACTACTACTACTACTACTACTACTACTACTACTACTACTACTACTACTACTACTACTACTACTACTACTACTACTACTACTACTACTACCAATAATTCTTTCTATCTACCTTGGCTGTTTCCCCCTTTAATTGGGGAGTAGCCGACATCAAAAAAAAGAAAATAAGGGGATTACTTTGGTCTATGGGCAATGACGAGGGAGCTAGCGACCTTTCAGATGGCACTGCTGGAGTGCCACAGCCAATACCCCCGGCTCTTCCACAACCTGTGTCGCTTCACAACTGCCAACTCCTCCTACTGCCCCTACCACAGGGCTACCTCTGTAAGATGCACCCCGTGGTAACAGCAGATGCCCATCAGAGCTGTGTCACAATCGCTCACCACTCATTCCTATTCCTAGCACGCTCAATTGCTTCCCTCACATCCATCCCCCTATCATTCAGGGCTCTCCTTACTCCATCCATCCACACAAACCTAGGCCTCCCTCTAGTATTTCTCCCATCAACTCTCGCATTCCTCTCCTTTTTCAGAAGTCTTCCATCATCCATCCTTTCCACATGGCCAAACCATCTCAGAACATTCATATCTACTCTGACTGCAATTTCTCTCCTCACACCCATTCATGATCTAACCACTTCATTCCTAATCCTATCCAACCGAGATACACTTATCGTACTCCTCAGGCATTTCATCTCAAATACATTTAGTTTCCGTCTCTCATTTACTTTCATACCCCATAACTCTGATCAATACATCACACTTGGCACAACCACTTTTTCATACAAAACTTCCTTAACATTCATTTCCAACCCTCTATTCTACATCACTCCTCTCAACGCACCAAACACTTTACATCCTTCATTCACTCTGTGACACACATCTGCTTCCACTCCACCATTTGCAGCTATAACCGAGCCTAAATACTAAAACTGATCATCTTCCTCAAGTGTCTCTCCATTCAACATAGCATTCAGTCCATTACCATCTTCATTTCTTGTACACCTCATAAACTTACTCTTTCCCACATTCACTCGCAACTTCCTTCTCTCACACACCATTCCAAATTTTGACACAAACTGACACAGCTTCTCCTCTGAATTTGCCAGCACCACAGTATCATCTGCAAACAGCAACTGATTCAGCTCCCACTCGCTATCATCCCCATCTATCATTCTCAAACCTCTACCACGCACTCGCTCATTCACCTCTCTTACGACTCCATCAATATACAATTTGAACAGCTATGGTGACATCACACATCCCTGTCTCAGTCCCACACTCACTAGAAACCACTCACTCACTTCCTTCCCTATCCTAACTCGAGCTCTACTGCCCTCATACAAACTCTTCACTGCATGCAACAAGTCACCATTAATTCCACATAATCTCAAAATATTCCACGTTGCCTCTCTATCAACTCTATCATACGCTTTCTCCAGATCCAAAAATGCAAAAAACACATCCATACCATTTGCTAAATATTTCACACATAACTGCCTAACTATATAAGTCTGATATATACAACCTCTACCTCACCTAAAACCACTCTGTACTTCTGCAATCACATTTTCTGTCTTATCCCTAATCCTGTTAAGCAGTATCCTAGCACACATTTTTCCTACCACAGTCAACAAAATTATACCTCTAAAATTACTGCATTCATACACATCTCCCTTACCTTTGTATAGGGGCACTATTCAAGCAATCACCCATTCCACTGGCACCATTGACAACATAAAGCATATATTAAGCACTCTCACTAAAAATTCCAATGACAGTCACACCCCCTTCTTTCAACATCTCCGCTCTCACACCATCCATTCCAGGTGCTTTACCTGCTTTTGTGTCATACAATGCCCTTTTCACCTCCTCTCTTGTAATCTCTCTCTCATTTTCATCTCCCAATAATGGCACTTGAACACCCCCTACTGCCACTATAGCTGCCTATCTATCATCCTCAACATTCAGCAAGTACTCAAAATGTTTTTTTTTTTTAAGAGTGTGACACCGGTACAGGCAGAAACTGCCCTCATCAATAAAGGCAAAGGAAAAGGAAAAAAGCTAAGGGCAAGGCATAGATGTGGTAATGTCACGCAAAGGATAACGACAGACAGAAAAAAAACATTCAAAGTACAGAGGACCCAGAGATATGGAGGACTAGGCTCTGAAATGACGATAGATCTGCTTTTTGAAGGATGAAAGGTCATAACAATTAGGAAAGACAGAAGGAGGAAGATAGTTCCAGAGTCTGGAAGTAGATGGGAAGAAGCAGTCGTTGCACTGACCAATCCGCGAGCTACAAGTCTCCACACAGTACCTGTGAGATGAGGCTGCTTGGCGAGCGTTACGCGGCCTCGGCAGTGGAGGAGGGATGCAACTCGCCAACTCATCAGAGCAGCGATGGAAGTAGTAGCGATAGAAAAGCGAAGACGGAAGATACCTTACACGAAGAGAGAGAGAATCCAGGTTAGCGGTAAGAGAAGGATCATTAATGAGTCTGACTGCCTTAGATTCAACCCTATCAAGAAGATAAGTGAAGGAAGAAGCACCCCAGATGTGTGAGCAGTATTCTAAGCAGGGGCGGATAAGACCTTTGTAAATTTTAAGTAACTGCAATGAGGAAAAGTAATGACGAAAACGAAACAAAACCCCCAATTTTTTGGATGAAGATTTAGAAATTTGGATTATGTGATTCCTCCAAGACAAGTTAGAGGCTATGGATTCCTAATATGTTGATAGATTTAAGAGGGTAAATTTCTTTAGTTTCGAAGACAATAGGGTTATCAGGAGGAGAAGAAGATAAAGTGAGCGCTAGAAACTGTGTCTTGGAGGCATAGAAATTAACTAAATTTTGAGTGCCCCACTCAGATACCCTCTGTGAATCAGAATTGAGAGTAAAAGAAAGGGTGATACGAGACTGATTACGAGTTGCAGATGGCTATGAAGAAAAGGCAGAGGAAAAGTAAAGGGTAGAATCATCAGCAAAAACATGATGAAGAGAGGAAGATGGGAATTGTAGAAGATCATTGATGAAGAGAAGGAACATAGTAGGTGAAAGAACAGAGCCCTGTGGAACGCCAATGTTAACACAGAAAGGGCTAGATGTTGCACCATCAACCATTACAGATATAAAAAGGTCAGGAAGAAAATTGGAAATGAGAGAACAGAAATAAGGGGTAAAACCATAGGCAGGGAGTATGTCCAACAGAGTCTTGTGCCAGACTCAGTCAAAAGCCTTAGAAATATTAAAGGTGACGACAAAAGAGTCCCCATAGTTCCCCAGGGAAGATGACCATACATGAGTAAGATAGGAAGGGAGATCACCAGTGGATCTGCCTTACGGAAGCCGTACTGGTGATCAGAAATAAGTGAGATTGACTCAAGACGTTTCAAGAAGTGAGCATTGAGCAAAGCTTTGGAAACTTTAGCAACAGAGGAGGTTAGGGCAATAGGTCGGTAATTTGAAGGAATAGAGCAGTCACCCTTCTCAGGAACACGTTGAACTAGAGCATGCTTCCAAGATGAAGGATAGATACTGGTTGACAGAATGAGGCGAAAAAGATGGCACAACACGGGAGCCAGTTCATATGTAAACTTCACAAGGAACCATCGGGACCAGATGCCTTGTTCGTCTTTAGCGGGTGAATAACCTTATGAACTTTGCGTAAAAAAAGGATAAGGGGGGACACAGAGCTAGATAGGGGTAAAAGCTGAAGGACAGGAATGCTGGAATCATTTATAGAAGAGTTGACAGAAAAATGAGAGCCAAAGAGAGTGGCTATATCAGTGGAAGAGCAAGCTATTGAACCAACAGAACGAATGAGAGTGGGAGAGCTTGAGTTACAGAAGTCTTTGGAGAGGTTTTATGCTAAGGACCAGAAGCATTTGTCAGTAGCAGAGGAGTTAAGGTCATCAACTTTCCTTCTTATAAAGGAGGCCTTAGACCTTCGAATCTGATCATTGAAGAGATTCCTATCTATAATAAAAACAGAGTTAGGTAAATTGGAAGGAGAGGCTTGGTAAGATCAACATGCCCAATTCCTGGCATGGATATCCATTGAGCAGGCAAGATCAAACCAAGGTTTAGGGAGAGAGGAAGTTTTTGTAGAAGAGATAATGTATGCTTCCATTCCCGAGGTCAACTTCTCGCTAACTTTTAGGGCTACCTAATCAGGGATGCGGGATCGAAAGCAGTAGTCATCCCATTTAAAGTCAAAGAGGAAGTTACGCAAATTTTCATGTTGGGTACGCTCAAAGGGCCAGAGACGGTGCTGAGTAGGAAGGATTGGTAGAGGGGGAGCAAAAATGGAAGAGATGGAGATCATGGAATGGTCGAAATTGCCGACAGGTGAAAGCACAGAAAAAGAGTAATTTGACTGGTTAGAAGTAAGGAATAGGTCAAGAGTGTTGGCTGCATGTTCATGATGATCAGGAACATTAGTAAGATGTTTGATAATCTGCTCCAGATCGTGAGTAATAGAGAAAGCAAGGGCCTCATTTTCTCCCACATCAGTGTGAGAAGAATTAAGCCAATCACTGTGGTGTACATTCAAGTCTCCAATGAAGAGAACTTCGGCATGTGGGTGAGAAGATAGCAAAGACTCATTGCACGAGGACAGATATTCAAAGAAAGACACGAACTCGGTGGAGTTTGGAGAACTATAACAGAAGCAAAGGAAAATAGTGGTAGTCGGGAAATATATTTTTCGCCAGAGAACATCAAAGTCAGGAGATTTAAGGTCCATGAGCCTCACAATAGGAGTATTAGTGTTGCAGTAGGTACAAACCCCACCTTTGGAACGAAAATGATTAACAAATTATAGTGAAAAATTTGAAATTGGTCCGTGGAAGGATGTATAGACAGCTGGATTTCAGATAGGAGGAGGAGGTTAAGGAGGAAAGTACCAAAGTGCTGTTCCAAATACGAAAGATTAGAGTTCAGCCCACGAATGTTAGGATAGTGAAGAGTGAAAGAAGCAGATCTATTTGGAGTTGCAAGGTTAAGGACAGAACCATTACTACCACCAGGCGTGTCTGCCCTCAAGCCAAATGTGAAGTCAACAAGATCCCCAGAGATTCTTCGTACCCTTCTATGCCGGATACTGGGGGCCATAAGCTGTGGACCTTCCATAAATAATATCAAATATGAGGAGAAAAGAAAACCTAAAAGAGACAGATGTGGTGAGTGTTGTGACTAATCAAATGTAATGGAATAGCAAGAGATGTGCAATGAATACGCAAGAATATTCAGTGTAGATGTGGGCATGAAGAAAAGAATCGTCCTGAAGGAAGACTCAACCCAGAACTGTCTGGACCAGCCGTAGTTGTATCCTAATACCTTCAGTCGTAATATTTCAACTGGCGGCTGGTGTCATGGCCACCCTACTACATTATCTTTTAAAAGTATTTTTTTTTTCATGATTACTGCTATTTAAATGGTATTCTATATTTTAGAAATTTCTGTAAACTCTGTTGGATGATCAATTTTATAACAGTAATATTTTTTTTTCTTTATGGAGAAACGATGCAATGTGATGTAGCTCCCGGTTTATGTCAGTTCTGAATCAGACACTTCTCCATAAACATTTTCTTTCTCATCCTTGGAAGTTTTCTTTCCTACTATACTGTTCCTTCCTTATGGCTAGCTATTACAACCTCCGGTATGAGCTCAGCAGAGAGAGAGAGAGAGAGAGAGAGAGAGAGAGAGAGAGAGAGAGAGAGAGAGAGAGAGAGAGAGAGAGAGAGAGAGAGAGAGAGAGAGAGAGAGAGAGAGAGAGAGAGAGAGAGAGAGAGAGAGAGTATACATATAAAATAATGAATAGGTAAATGGTCGGTTCCAAAGAGTATAGCAAAGAAAAAAGGAAAAACAAATATAAAGAACGCAAAAGGGATCATAAAAACACAAAAGTATGGAAAAGGAAAATAGGTAGAGAAAGGGGGCAAGGAAAGTAAAAAAAAAAAAAATGGGAATTTAAGAAATAAGGATTCAGAAATATAGACCATG
>JAXCGZ010000494.1:32500-37500 GCA_037179515.1 Halocaridina rubra | reverse complement strand
ACCTTAAAAAAAAAAAGTTGCCCTCTAAATGTCCTTTTTGAAATAAAAGGCCTCATTATTATCACCCTCACTCATGAAAAAAAATATAACTGCTTCTTTATATATTAACTACTAAATACAAAAATTAAAAAAAATAAATATACTCCAACGCAATATTGCATAAGAAAATCCTCTATATTAAGCTTCTCTACAAAGATTAAAAACCACGTGGGCAACACTTCATCCTCGGTACTTTACTTTTCTAGTAAAAGCATAATACGAATATCATTTTTCTTTGTAGAACGATATCAACGTCTTAACGGGAGATATTCGCAGTCGGAAATGATCCTATTTGTCCCCTTATATAGGGTCGATGTTATCAGAGCTAGAGGCGTAATAATACTATACCGACATTCTAGGGGAATGTGTGGCCCTGTTTGGTGCGGGAGGTCGTTTCCTAGATGAACAAATTATTTGGAAACTTTTATAAAAACGAAATTAGAAGAAACAAGAAGACACCGCCTTAGAATGAGATGATAGAATCCAAGAAAATGAAGTCTTCGAACCACAGAAGAAGAGACAAGATATTTTGTTTCCGGAATATTTTGAGATACTCCAAAATTGTATTAGAGCGAGAGGTGAAAAACCAAGACTACATAGTTTTAGAACCTGAATAGAAAGGCTAAGAAAATATGGCGTTAGAAGGAAATGAGAAAATCCATAAAAAAAAATGATGGTAGGATGAAAGATAAAAAATGTATTAGAATTATAAGGACAATCAGAGAAAAACAAGAAAAAATTGCAATCAGAATGATAATAATATTTCACTGTAAAATTTATAAACAGAGAATAATTTACAAACAGAAATGAATTATTGGGTTCTATATAAGTTCATATCCAAATACGCTTCAACGCTTAACAATACTCCGGATGAAGACTTGCTCTACATATAAAATTTCATCATGATTTTCCGGCATTGAGCTGTGGATTCCCGATATACAGGATCCAGTTCTGATGTTCCACAGAGGGAGGAATATATATGGAATTCATTTCATGTAAATTTGCATATTCGTCTTATGTAACAGTTAATATTCTAACAAAAGAAAAAGCTTCACATCATCCTGTTCAAAGATTTGTCCCTCTCTGAATGATATATAATTGTGTTACGATAATGACAGTAAATGCTATGACAGTGACGTCTCATGAGAATAATTACAGCCAGTAAACGCTCTCTACCTGACCAAAGCCAACTCAGTTGGGATGAAGAGTACGGCAATGGAAGGTGGGTTTCTGTTGCAAATCATTAATTTCTATTCTAATGCTTATGAAAGATCAATGTTCCTGTACATAACCTTTGTAAATGGGGTTGTTCTAAACGCTGGGAACTTCTCAATTATTATGAGTACTACGTAAGATGTTTTTTTCATGGGAATATCGTGAACTCCAATCCAAAGGAACATGAGAAGGGCAGCTCTCTGCTCATGACCAAAGTACATGATTATTTCCAAACAGCAGTCAACTCATCTCAAATAGTGACTACTGCATGACAAGAAATATCATGGGCAGATATTGATCAGTAAATAGACGTATCATGGCAAAACCAGCTTCTTGTATATATCTATGTAAACGGTTGGGTCCTAACATCTGCCTTCGTATTAAGCACAGTGAGCACGACATGAAAAGCGGTATTATGGAAAGATACTGTCATGCTGTGTAACGTATCAATAGGGAACATTTCCCCACCCTTAGCATAAATAAGATATAATTTAATAAAACCAGCCACTGAGAAATGAGACGGAGAAAGAATTATCATCACCTATGTGGTAGTAGTCACTGTCAACTCAGCACACTCAGTGACGACACCAAATGATGTGTGGGGTCAATGAATTATCACAATCTGTATGAGCTCGTGTTTCTGTAAAGGCAATCGAACTCCTTCCTCAGCTGTTCTTATGAAAAATTATACAGGTAGTTGTGTGTGTGTATGTGTGGCTGTGCGTTTGTGCGTGCTTGCATGCGTGTGTGAGTGTGTGCATTCATGTGTGTGTGTTCGCGTGCGTGTGTGTGCCCTTGCGTGTGTGCGTGCTTACTGGTGTGTATGCATGCACATGCGTGAGTGTGTCCATGTATGTGTGTGTGTGTGTGTGTGTGTGTGTGTGTGTGTGTGTGTGTGTGTGTGTGTGTGTGTGTGTGTGTGTGTGTGTGTGTGTGTGTGTGTGTAATGACCCTCTCTTGAGGTGATGTTAGTATTTCAGCTTCGCCACCTTCCGTCAACATGCAATTAAATCGCCTAGGGATGGCGGTCTCCATATACCAGTACCTATGAGAGGCAGAGGACATGACAAGACCAGAAAGAACACCCGGGACTGATGTATGTATGTATGTATGTATGTATGTATGTATGTATGTATGTATGTATGTATGTATGTATGTATGTATGTATGCATAAATGTATGGACGCATGTGTCTATGTATGCATGTGATTACCTAATTGTGTTTACGGTAAAGAGCCCAAAGCTCGTATCTTCCCGTCTCCTGATCGGTTCCATTTTATACTTAGTGATACTTATCATACCTGTCCTTAAAACTATGGATTGAGATAGCATTAACTACCTCCTCGCTTAGCGAATTCCAATTATCAACTACTCGTACACTGAAAAAGTATTTCCTTACATCCTGCAAAGAAGTTTTTTTACGAAGCTTCAAACTATGATGCAAAGAAGTTTTTTTACGAAGCTTCAAACTATGACCTCTAGTTCTACAGCCAGCCATATCAAAATATCGATCCCTATCCACTCTATCATAACCATGAAGGAATTTAAAGACTGTCACCATATCCCCCCTCACTCTTCTAGCTTCGAGTGATGGTAAGTCTAATTCCCTCAACCTCTCATCATAACTGAGATTGCGTATTTCTGGCACCAGTTTCGTGGCATGTCTTTGAACTTTTTCAAGCTTTGCTATGTGCTTTTTCAAGTGCGGATTCCAAAAGGGGGCTGCATATTCGAGTTTTGGCCTCACATAGGTTACATAAATATTTCTGAACATTTCCTTGTCCATGTGCCTGAAGGCTACCCTTACATTTGATGAGAATGCATATGCTGCCCTTACTATGCCATTTATATGTATTTCTGGAGACAAATCTGCCAGTATGTTTACTCCTAGATCTCTCTCATTTTCTGTCTCTTGAAGTTGTACTCCAGCCACCGAGTAGTCAAGCTTGGGCCTTCTTGCACTTGTACCCATTCTCATTACCTTACATTTTGAAGTATTGAATTTCATTAGCCACTTTTCTGACCACTCATGCAGATTATTTAGATCCTCCTGAAGTTCTCTACCATTGTTCTCGTTTTTTACTTTCTTCACAATCTTTGCATCATCTGCAAACATATTCATGAATGAATTTACAGACTCTGGTAGGTCATTTACATATACAAGGAACAAAAGTGGCCCTAAAACTGAACCCTGTGGAACTCCACTACTAACTCTTCTCCATTCAGACACTGAGTGCCTTACTCTAACCCTCTGTTCCCTTCCTTCTAAGTAAGTTTTTATCCATTCCAAAACATTTCCACCTATTCTAGCCATTGATTGCAGCTTCCTAATAAGTCTCCCATGTGGAACAGTGTCAAACGCTTTCTGGAAGTCTAGGAATATGCAATCTGCCCAGCCCTCTCTTTCCTGTAAGATTTGGCTTACCTTATCATAAAATTCTAATAAGTTTGTTACTGTTGATCTACCTTCTCTGAAGCCATGTTGCCTCACTGACAAAAAGTTGAAGGATTCCAAGTGAAGAGAGATATGTTTCCTTAGTAGTTTCTCCATAACTTTGCAAACTATGCTGGTCAAGGAAACTGCTCTATAGTTCAGAGCCGTATCCCTCCTTCCCTTTTTGAAGATAGGTATCACATTTGCTTGTTTCCAGCATCTTGGAATCTCCCCCGACTCCAGTGACTCCTTAAATATGATATTTAGTGCCACTGATATTGTGTTTGCGCATTTTTTAAGCACATGAGGGGATATGTCATCGGGACCTGTAGCTTTATGAACATCTAAATCCATCAGCGCTTTGCATACCTCTGTGGCTGTAAGGTTGATGTTCTCTAATACCGGCCCTTGAGCTTCTATCACTGCAATCTGAGGGGGTAGGGTATTTTCTACTGTAAATACTGACTGAAACTCCTTGTTCAATTCTTTGCAGATCTCTTCATCCGTCTCAGTGATGCTTCCATCCGCTCTCTTTAGCCTTAAAACCTGTTCTTTTACCTTCAGTTTTCCTCTGATAAAGCTAGTCATTTCTTGCTCTTTTGTAGCTTTGCCAGGCATTTATGTTTTTTCTCCTCCTATACCTTTTCCAGCATTTGTCTCTCCACTCCTTAGCTCTTTTACACCCATTATCGAACCATTTCTCTCTGGCATGAATTACACCTACTTTGGTGACAGGTATGCAGCAATCTACTATCTACCCATATTTCTCACAAAAAATGTCATACATTTCTTGTACAGATTTGTTGTAAAATAAGGTTCTCCAGTCAATAACTGCAAAAAGCTCATTCATTTTGATGTAATCTCCTTTCCGATAGTTCCTCCTCATGTCCTCAGTGCCTCTACTCTCAGGAAGAATATCTTCAATGATATACTCCATCAACAACACACAGTGGTCACTCTTTCCAATTGGTGGTTCATACTCAATTTTTTCAATATCCAACACATTATCTGTGAACACTAGATCAAGTAGTGATGGCTCATCCCCACCCCTGGCCCTTGTTGGTTCCATTACATGTTGGTGTAGGAAATTCCCTTGTACGCAATCTAGGAATCTTGCCCCGAATGAGTCCTCACCATTGTGTGGGTCAAGATTTATCCAATCTATCTCTTTATGATTAAAGTTTCCCATAATCAAAATCCTAATTTTTTTTTCCCGTGCCATGTTAACAACTGAGTTTATGACTTCAATAGTACCTATATGACTTTCCTCATAAACTTCAAGCCTATTTTGGTTCCTTGGTGGGTTGTATACA
>JAXCGZ010000494.1:27500-30000 GCA_037179515.1 Halocaridina rubra | reverse complement strand
ATGATTCATGTTTTCATATTTAATGTGCCTGTTTGGTTATATATATATATATATATATATATATATATATATATATATATATATATATATATATATATATATATATATATATATATATATATATATATATATATATATATATATATATATATAACCAAACAAGCACATTAAATATGAAAACATGAATCATTTTTTACCCCGACCGGGACTCGAAACTAGGACTTATGATAAGTAAGTCAAGGCGCTACCACTACACCACAGAAGGTTATATCTGCTATACTTAGGAATGAACGCATTCTAACTGAATGCCATTATGTTCATATTACAAATTCCCCAACCTGAATCGTGGCTTCATTTTAGCATTTAATTCTTAAGTATAGCAGATATAAGCTATAAGATTGGATTCCTTTTAACCTTCTGTGGTGTAGTGGTAGCGCCTTGACTTAGTAATCATAAGTCCTAGGTTCGAGTCCCTGTCGGGGTAAAAAATAATTCATGTTTTCACATATGTAATGTGCTTATTTGGTTATTTCAAGGCCATAATGAGATTGGGAATTGAATTAAATGCTAAAATGAAGCCACGAGTGAGGTTGGGGAATCTGTAATATGAACATAGTGGCATTCAGTTAGAATGCGTTCATTCGTAAGTATAGCAAATATAAGCTATAAGGTTGGATTCCTTTTAACCTTCTGTGGTGTAGTGGTAGAGCCTTGACTTAGTAATCATAAGTCCTAGGTTCGAGCCCCGGTCGGGGTAAAAAATGATTTATGTTTTCACATATGTAATGTGCTTATTTGGTAATTTCATGGCCCGAATGAGATTAGGAATTGAATTAAATGCTAAAAGAAAGCCACGCGTGAGGTTGGGGAATCTGTAATATGAACATAGTGGCATTCAGTTAGAATGCGTTCATTCCTAAGTATAGCAGATAGAAGCTATAAGGTTGGATTCCTTTTAACCTTCTGTGGTGTAGTGGTAACGCTTTGACTTAGTAATCATAAGTCCTACGTTTGAGTCCCGGTCGGGGTAAAAAATGATTTATATTTTCACATATGTAATGTGCTTAATTGGTTATTTCATGGCCCGAATGGGATTGGGAATTGAATTAAATGCTAAAATGAAGCCTCGAGTGAGGTTGGGGAATCTGTAATATGAACATAGTGGCATTCAGTTAGAATGCATTCATTCCTAAGTATAGCAGATATAAGCTATAAGGTTGGATTCCTTTTAACCTTCTGTGGTGTAGTGGTAGCGCCTTGACCAAGTAATCATAAGTCCTAGGTTCGAGTCCTTGTCAGGGTAAAAAATGATTCATGTTTTCACATATGTAATGTGCTTAATTGGTTATTTCATGGCCCGAATGAGATTGGGAATTTAATTAAATTCTAAAATGAAGCCACGAGTGAGGTTGGGGAATCTGTAATATGAACATAGTAGCATTCAGTAAGAATGCGTTCATTCTTAAGTATAGCAGATATAAGCTATAAGGTTGGATTCCTTTTAACCTTCTATGGTGTAGTGGTAGCGCCTTGACTTAGTAATCACAAGTCCTAGGTTCGAGTCCCTGTCGGGGTAAAAAATTATTCATGTTTTCACATATGTAATGTGCTTAATTGGTTATTTGATGGCGCGAATGTGATTGGGAATTGAATTAAATGTTACTATGAAGAAACGAGTGAGGTTGGGGAATCTGTAATATGAACATAGTGGCATTCAGTTAGAATGCGTTCATTCCTAAGTATAGCAGTTATAAGCTATAAGGTTGGATTCCTTTTAACCTTCTGTGGTGTAGTGGTAGCACCTTGACTTAGTAATTATAAGTCCTAGGTTCGAGTCCCTGTCGGGGTAAAAAATGATTCATGTTTTCACATATGTAATGTGCTTAATTGGTTATTTCATGGCCCGAATGGGATTGGGAATTGAATTTTATGCTAAAATGAAGCCACGAGTGAGGTTGGGGAATCTGTAATATGAACATAGTGGCATTCAGTTAGAATGCGTTCATTCCTAAGTATAGCAGATATAAGCTATAAGGTTGGATTCCTTTTAACCTTCTGTGGTGTAGTGGTAGCGACTTGACTTAGTAGTCATAAGAACTAGGTTTGAGTCCTGGTCGGGGTAAAAAATGATTCATGTTTTCACATATGTAATGTGCTTAATTGGTTACTTCATGGCCCGAATGAGATTGGGAATTGAATTAAATGCTAAAATGAAGCCACGAGTGAGTTTGGGGAATCTGTAATATGAACATAGTGGCATTCAGTTAGAATGCGTTCATTCTTAAGTATAGCAGATTTAAGCTATATGGTTGGATTCCTTTTAACCTACTGTGGTGTAGTGGTATCGCCTTGACTTAGTAATTATAAGTCCTAGGTTCGAGTCCCTGTGTGGGTAAAAAATGATTCATGTTTTCACATATGTAATGTGCTTAATTGGTTATTTCATGGCCCGAATGAGATTGGGAATTGAATTAAATGCTAAAATGAAGCCACGAGTAAG
>JAXCGZ010000494.1:7500-10000 GCA_037179515.1 Halocaridina rubra | reverse complement strand
TCATAATAATGTTATGAACCTATCGTCACAACCCCTTACCGTTAATCAACATCATGTACTGAATCTTGGTTTATCCTTTGCTCTCAAACCTGACCAAACGAATAATATAGATTTCATAGTAGGTTTTGATAAATTTTTCTCTAACCAGAACTTCCAAAAGAATGAAATGTGTCTCAAGGGGATTCTTCTGAATGCATTATTAGAACAAAATAAATCAAAATGTCCACTTCCTAGAAGATTTCTGATCGCTATTGAGTCATTGCGCAAACTTGAGAATGTTATCATAACCAAATCGGACAAAGACGGAAAAATTATTCTTCTTGATAAGGATTCATATATTGATAAAGCCATGGAACTTCTTAATGATGAAAACACCTATGAGAAATTAGTTAAAGATCCCCTGAGCACCATATCTGCAGATTTCTATAAATCCGTTCGCAAAATTGGTAAAAACAAGAAGAATATTGAATTGCTTGAATCATATAAAGTCACCAATCCCTCCCTTCCCTACTTCTATGGTCTTCCTAAAACTCACAAAGATGGCATTCCTTTACGCCCTATAATATCATGCAAGGGTTCTTTCATATATAAGATTTCCAAGTGGCTGGCAAGTCTGCTTTCCCCCTTCTTGGGTTCATTTTCTTCATCTCATCTTAAACATTCTGAAGATTTTATTAAAAAATTTAATAACTCAAATATTCCCTTAAGTAATGTAAAGCTCCTTAGTTTAGACGTAGAATCTCTGTTCACTAAAGTTCCAGTAGATAATGTTTTACAGTTCCTTAGCGTTAAACTGATTCCCTTTGCCGAGCATTTTCCACTAGGTCTTGAAAAAACCATGGATTTACTTAAGTTATGCGTCACTAATAATGTATTTTCCTTTAATGGTAGTTTTTACAAGCAAAAATTTGGTTGTAGTATGGGAAGCCCCTTGTCCCCCCTTCTGGCTAACTTGTATATGGAGTTTTTTGAGACAGAGATTCTAGTCAGTATTAAGCCCAAAGAAATGATATGGTTGCGATATGTAGATGATATATTTTCATATTGGGACTCCCGTTGGGGAGAATTTGACACATTTTTTAATAAACTTAATGATTTAGTCCCTAGCATCAAGTTTAAAACCGAATGGGAATCGGAGGGCCAGCTACCATTTCTGGATGTCTTAGTTATTAGAGAACCCAATAAATACTCATTTACTGTCTATAGGAAGAAAACTTTCTCTGTCTCTTATATACACTTTCTAAGCTATCATTCTTTGTCTGTAAAAACTGGTGTTGCATGCAATCTTTTCCTAAGAGGTCTTAGAGTGTGTTCCACTCATCATTTAAAATATGAATTCAAATTAATCCGCCAACAATTAGAAAGTCTCATGTATCCCGCGTATGTAATCGAAAAAGCAATTAACAAAGCAAACAAAATATTTTATAATGGGCCGACAGAACAGCCAAAAATAAACTTTACTAATACAATTAAAATACCCTATTTAGAAAATATTAAAATTCTTAGTGATCAATTAGGCAGAAGTAATCCTTTCATATTTAATTATCCCAAAACAATTGGTTCTTCACTAATTAACGTATATCAAAATAAAAAAGCTTTAGAAGCAGGGATTTATAAAATTGATTGCTGTTCCTGCGAAAAATCCTACATAGGTCAAACTGGTCGTTCGCTAGGCCAGAGAATTTCCGAGCATAAAAGAGCAGTAAGATATGGCGTTGAAAGTTCTGCTTTATTTGTGCATATGCGAGATACTGGGCACCCTATTAATTGGAGTGAGTCCTCATTGCTATATAAGAGTAATTGCCAATATAGGAGAAAGATACTTGAAGCAGCCATTATAGAAAAATCCGAAACATTAAATTTATCAAATGGACAGTGGAGATCTGACGTTGTGGATGAAGCATTATTAAAAGACCTCATTAAGAAGATTATGCCAAATGACCGTCCACCTGACCTGAGGTTTGAAGGATAATCCCATCGTGAATCCTCCTGGGAATCATAGCTAGCATCTCTCCCCACCTTTATCCACAGCTCTGTATTTATCAATTCATTTGTACCTGAAGAGGACTGGAGTCCAGTCGTAATATATAGTACATCTTCGCTTCTTTTTGTGTTTTATTTATGGGCCTTTCTTTGCTTCATATATGATATATATATATATATATATATATATATATATATATATATATATATATATATATATATATATATATATATATATATATATATATATATATATATATATATATATATATATATATATATATATATATATATATATATATATATATATATATATATATATATATATATATATATATATATATATATATATATATATATATATATATATATATATATATATATATATATATATATATATATATATATATATATATATATATATATATATATATATATATATATATATATATATATATATATATATATATATATATATATATATATATATATATATATATATATATATATATATATA
>JAXCGZ010000493.1:52500-63119 GCA_037179515.1 Halocaridina rubra | reverse complement strand
ATGCTTGCGGAAAAGTGTCCCATGCTCGTAACTCCCCGTCTCCTGGTAGGCTCAATTTTTCTACTCAGTGATACTTAACATACTTGTCCTCAAAGCTATGGATTGAGTTAGAATTAACTACCTCCTAGCTCAGAGAATTTCAATCATCAACTACTCTTACACTAAAAAAGAACTTCCTTACATCCTGCAAAGAAGTTGTCTTATTAAGCTTCAAACTATGATCTTTTCTGTAGTTTTAGAGCCACCCATATCAAAATATCAAGCCCTATCGAGTCTGTGAAAACTATGAAGGAAGTTAAAAACCATCAGCATATCCCCCCTCAATCTTCTTGCATAGGGTACTGGTAGGTTTAATGCCCTCAGCCTCTCCTCATAACTGAGATTGAGTATATCTGGCAACAGCTCTTGGCATGTCTTTGCACTATTTACAGCATATCATTGTGCTTTTTCATGTGTGGATTCCAAAAGGGGGCTATATATTCAAGCTTTGGTCTCACATAAATTACATAAATATTTCTGAACATTTCATTGTCCATTTTATAAGAAGCATATGCTGCCCTTACTATGCCATTTATATGCATTTCAAGAGACAAATCTTCCAGCATGTTTTCTAATGGTTCTTTCTCATTCTCCGTCTCTTAAAGTTTTGCTCATGCTATTGTGTATCCAAGCTTGGGCCTTCTCGCACTTGTATCCATTCTCATTACCTTACATTTTGAAGTATTGAATTTCATTAGCCACTTTTCTGACCACTCATGCAGACTATTTAGGTGTTCCTTAAGTTCTCTACTATTGTTCTTGTTTCTTACTCTCTTCACAATCTTTGCATCATCTGCAGAGATATTTAAGAATGACTTTACAGACTCGGATAGGTCATTTATGTACACAAGGAAGAAAAGTGGCCCTAAGTATCACTGTGGAACTCCACTACTAACTCTTCTCCATTCAGACACTGAGTGTCTTACTCTAACCCTTTATTCCCTTCCTTCTAAGTAAGTTGTATCCATTCCAAGACATTTCCACCTATTCTCGCCATTACTTACAGCTTCTTAATAAGTCTCCCATGTGAAACAGAGTCAAATGCTTCCTGGAAGTCTAGGAATATGCAATCTGCCCAGCCCTTTCTTTCCTGTAAGATCCAGCTGACCTCATTATAAAATTCTAATAAGCATGTTACTGTTGATCTGCCTTCTCTGAAGCCATGTTGTCTCAGTGAAATATAGCTGAAGGATTCCAAGTGAAGAGAGATGTGTTTTCTTAGCAGTTTCTCCATAACTTTGAAAACTATGCTGCTCATGGAAACTGCCCTATAGCCTAAGGCTGTATACCTCCATCCCTTTTGTAGATAGATACCACATTCGCTGGTTTTTAGCATCTTGGAATCTCCCCAGATTCTAGCTACCTTTCAAATATGATGCACAACATCAACAATATTGGTTTAGCGCATTTCTTATGTACATAGGAAATATATCATCAGGACCTTATGGTTTATGGGCATCTAATTCCATCAGCGCTTTGCATACCTCTGTGACTGAAAATATGATGTTCTCTAATACCAGCATATGAGCTCTTATCTCTGCATTCTCAGGGGGAGGGAATATTCTGTTGTATATACTGACTGAAACTCCTTTTTCATTTCTTCGCAGATCTCTTCATCCGTCTCAGTGATGCTTCCATCCGCTCTCTTTGACTTCAGAGCCTGTTCTTTGACCTGCAGTGTCCTCTGATAAAGCTGCTTAAAAATTTGGTATTTCTTTAGCCTTCCTGGTGATATCCCTTTCATAATCTCTCTCTGTCTCTCTTCTTTTACTTAGGTATTATTTCTTGCTCTTATATAAGTCTGCCAGGCATTTATGTTTTTCTCCTCCTATGCCTTTTCCAGCATTTGTCTCTCCACTGCTTAGCTCTCTTACAATTCGTTACTGAACCATTTCTCTCTGGCAGGAATAGCTCCTATTTTGGTGGAAGGTATGCAACAATCTACTATCTTCCCATATTCCTGTACAAATTTGTTGGTAAATAAGGTCCTCCAGTCAATAACTGCAAAAAGCTCATTAATTTTGTTGTAATCTCCTTTCGGATAATTTCTCCTCGTGTCCTTCTCAGTGCCTCTACTTTCAGGCCGAACATCTTCGATGGTATACTCCATCAAAAACACACAACAGTCATTTTTTTCCAATTGGTGGTTTATACTATTTTTTTTTTTTAATATCCAACATATTATCTGTGAATACTAGATCAAGTAGCGATGGCTCATCCCAATCCCTGGCCTGCGTTGGTTCAAGTACATGTTGGTGTAGGAAATTTCCTTGTACACATTCTAGGAATCTTACCCCAAATGAGTCCTCCCCACTGTACTGGTCAAAATTAATCCAATCTATCTCTATATGATTAAAATCTCTCATAATCAAAATTCTTATCTTTCTTCCCCGTGCGATGTTAACTAATGCGTGTGTGCGTGTGTGTCTGCGTGTATATATACGCAGAAAGAGACTATGGAAGAGACATCACCAGGAAGGCTAAAGAAATCCCAAGCTTTTCCACAGCTTTATCAGAGGAAAACTGAAGGTAAAAGAACAGATTTTAAGGCTTAAGAGAGCGGATAGAAGCATCACTGTGATGGATGAAGAGATCTGCAAAGAATTACATAAGGAGTTTCAGTCAGTATTTACAGTAGAATATACCCCACCCCCTCAAATTGCAGAGATAGAAGCTCATGGGCCGGTATTAGAGAACATCAACCTTTCAGCCACAGAGGTATGCAAAGCGCTGATGGAGTTAGATGTCCATAAAGCTACAGGTCCTGATTATATATCCCCTCATGTACTTAAAAAATGCGCAAACTCAATATCAGTGGCACTGAGTGACATATTTAAAAAATAAAAAAGGGAAGGAGGGATACGGCTCTAAACTATAGACCAGTTTCCTTGAACAGCATAGTTTGCAAAGTTATGGAGAAACTACAAAGGAAACATATCTTTCTTCACTTGGAATCCTTCAACTTTTTGTCAGTGAGACAACATGGCTTCAGAGAAGATAGATCACCAGTAACAAACTTATTAGAAGTTTATGATGAGGTAAGCCGAATCTTACAGGAAAGAGAGGGCTGGTCAGATTGCATATTCCTAGACTTCCAGAAAATATTTGACACTTTCCCAAACGATAGACTTATTAAGAAGCTGCAAGCAATGGCTAGAATAGGTGAAAATGTCTCGGAATGGATAAAAACTTACTTAGAAGGAAGGGAACAGAGGGTTGGAGTAAGACACTCAGTGTCTGAATGGAGAAGAGTTAGTAGTGGAGATCCACAGGGTTCAGCTTTAGGGCCACTTATGTTCCTTGTATGTGTAATTGAGTCTGTAAATTCATTCATGAATATGTTTGCAGATGATGCAAAGATTGTGAAGAAAGTAAGAAACGAGAACAATGGTAGGGAACTTCAGTTAAATCTAAATAGTCTCCATGAGTGGTCTGAATAGTGGCTAAAGAAAATCGATACTTCAAAATGTAAGGTAATGAGAATGGGTACAAGTGCAAGAAGGCCCAAGCTTGACTACTCGGTGAAAGGAGTACAACTTCAAGAGACAGAAAATGAGAGAGATCAAGGAGTAGACATACTGGGAGAACTGTCTACAGAAATACATATAAATGGCATAGTAAGGGCCGCATATGCTTTCTTATCAAATGTAAAGGTAGCCTTCAGGCACATGGACAAGGAAATGTTCAGAAATATTTATGTAACCTATGTGAGGCCAAAACTTGATTATGCAGCCACCTTTTGGAATTCGCACTTGAAAAGACACGTAGCTAAGATTGAAAAAGTTCAAAGACATGCCACGAAACTGGTGCCAGAAATACGCAATCTCAGTTATGATGAGAGGCTGAGGGAGTTAGACTTACCATCACTCGAAGCTAGAAGATTGAGGGGGGGGGGATATGGTTACAGTCTTTAAATTCCTTCATGGTTATGATAGAGTGGATAGGGATCGATATTTTGATATGGCTGGCTCTAGAACTAGAGGTCATAGTTTGAAGCTTCGTAAGAAAACTTCTTTGCAGAATGTAAGGAAGTACTTTTTTAGTGTAAGAGTAGTTGATGATTGGAATTCGCTAAGCGAGGAGGTAGTTAATGCTAACTCAATCCATATTTTTAAGGACAGGTATGATAAGTATCACTAAGTACAAAATGGAACCGATCAGGAGATGAGAATATACGAGCTTTGGGCTCTTTCCCATAAGTACAATTAGGCAATCACACACACGTGCAAACACAATTATATATATATATATATATATATATATATATATATATATATATATATATATATATATATATATATATATATATATATATATATATATATATGTGTGTGTGTGTGTGTGTGTGTGTGTGTGTGTGTGTAAGATATCAAAATATGATAAATGCATAAATTAATAAAAATAAATGAATAAAAAATCAAAATAAAGGTAGATATAGCTTCGAGAAGCATGCACTACAAGGAAAAAACTTAAACAGTTTCTTTAGAACTGAAATCGTTAAGGGTGAGTGAGTGAATTAAAAATACTCGTAAAGCATAATAGTAATAGATGGACGTGAGTTGTCTCTGTTATACGTAGTACGGCTTCCACTCTTCTAGTAAATTCATGGCACAGTGGCTATGACCTCTCATTTTGATACCAAGGTCTCGAGTTCGATTCCTGACAAGTATGGATGGTTTAATAATAATAATAATAATAATAATAATAATAATAATAATAATAATAATAAAAATAATATAAACACTATTAAAAATTTAATAAAGATCATATAATTTCAATGAAAGAAACTATTTTTTTTATATGTATAAAAGCAATAATATTTAAAATTGCAATTTATGTACTTTTCAAAGAAGCCTACCCATATTGCGATACTTGAACCCTCTAAACTTAGCCTCTTTACTGGCAAAACAGAAAAAGAGTGAGCGAAATGATTTCTTAACTATTTCATAAGTATAACAAAACATATTCTAACCATACGAGTATTTACTACCTCTTTTTAAGCCTTGCTCCTTATTTTACCCAAATAATTTCTATCTCATTTATATATATATATATATATATATAATATATATATATATATATATATATATATATATATATATATATATATATATATATATATATATATATATATATATATATATATGGTAGGAAAAGCACATTAAAGAAAACAACGAATATATATATATATATATATATATATATATATATATATATATATATATATATATATATATATATATTATATATATATATATATATATATATATATATATATATATATATATATATGGTAGGAAAAGCACATTAAAGAAAACAACGAATATATATATATATATATATATATATATATATATATATATATATATATATATATATATATATATATATATATATATATATATATATATAAAGTACTTATTAATATCGTGGCCTACTTTGAGAAGGTGGACAGTTAGGGTCACGAAATTAATAAGTACTTTATATATATATATATATATATATATATATATATATATATATATATATATATATATATATATATATATATATATATACTATATATATATATATATATATATATATATATATATATATATATATATATATATATATATATATATATATATATATATATATATATATATATTCAATGTTTTCTTTAATTGTTTTTACCTACCATTTTAGACTGTATGTTAACAGTTCAGTGCTATATATATATATATATATATATATATATATATATATATATATATATATATATATATATATATATATATATATATATATATATATATATATTATATATATATATATATATATATATATGTATATATATATATATATATATATATATATATATATATATATATATTTATATATATATATATATATATATATATATATATATATATATATATATATATATATATATATATATATATATATATATATATATATATATATATATATATATATATATATATATATATATATATATATATATATATATATATATATATATATATATATATATATATATATATATATATATATATATATATATATATATATATATATATATATATATATATTATATATATATATATATATATATATATATATATATATATATATATATATATATATATATATATATATATACATATATATATATATATATATATATATATATATATATATATATATATATATATATATATATATAAAACAACGAATATATATATATATATATATATATATATATATATATATATATATATATATATATATATATATATATATATATATATATATATATAAAGTACTTATTAATTTCATGACCTAAGCTGGTCGCCTTCTCTTTTGTACTTTGAGAAGGTGACCAGCTTAGGTCACGAAATTAATAAGTACTTTATATATATATATATATATATATATATATATATATATATATATATATATATATATATATATATATATATATATATATATATATATATATATATATATATTCGTTGTTTTATTTAATGGGCTTTTCCTTCCATTTTAGACTGCATGTTAACAGTTCAGTGTTATTAATATATATATATATATATATATATATATATATATATATATATATATATATATATATATATATATATATATATATATATATATATATATATATATATATATATATATATATATATATATATATATATATATATATATATATATATATATATATATATATATATCAGGGCTGCGGTAGCTCAGTGGCATTGTATGTATATATATATATATATATATATATATATATATATATATATATATATATATATATATATATATATATATATATATATATATATATATATATATATATATATATATATATATATATGCATAATATCAGGGCTGCGGAAACTCAGTGGTGGAACATAAAATTCGGGAAGAAAAATTCCTGAATAACATGGGCACGATTCCACAGCGGAGCGTTAGGAAGGGCATTCAGCTTGAATTCCCGGCCTCAACCCGTTTGTAACCATCCCTATTTAAATAGGAGCTAATTGTGACTCATTAAACTTCAACAAGCATGCACACAAACAAATATATATATATATATATATATATATATATATATATATATATATATATATATATATATATATATATATATATATATATATATATATATATATATATATATATATATATATATATATATTTCATGAGTGTGTCACCTGGAAAGGCAAAAAACTGCCTTCATCAATAAATGCCCGGGCACAAAGAAAACATTAAGACGAAGGAAAAGATAAAGGTTTCGGAGAAGGCAGAGATGAGGTAATGATACACAAGGAAAAAGGACAGTCTGAAAGTATAGTCAAAGTACTGAGGACCTAGAGATATGGTAAGATTAGACCATGAGATGACGATAGATCCACCTTTTGAAGGAAGATAAGTTACAAGAGTCAGAAGAGATCGATGAAGAAGAGTTCCAGAGCCTGGAGGTAGATGGTAAGAAGCAGTCGTTGCACCGACCAATCTGCAAGCTACATATCTCAACACAGTACCTGTGAGATGAGACCGCTTGGCGAGCATAACACGGCCTCGGCAGTGGGGGAGGGATGCAACTCACCAACTCATCAGAGCATAAATGGATGTAGTAGCGATAGAAAAGGGAAAGGTATGATACCTTGTGGCGAAGAGAAAGATTATCCAGATTAGGAGTAAGAGAAGTCATTAATGACTCTGACTGCCTGAGATTCAACCCTATTAAGGAGATAAGAATAAGAAGAAGCACCTTAGATGTTCGAGCAATATTCTAAGTAGGGGTGGATGAGACCTTTATAGATTTCAAGTAATTGTAAAGAGAAAAAGTAATAACTAAAACGAAAGAGAAATCCCAATTTTTTTAATGCAGATTAAGAAAATTTGGATTATATGATTCCTCCAAAACAAGTTAGAGGCTATATGGATTCCAAATATGTTGATAGAATTAAGAGGGTAAATTTCGTTAGTTTCGAAGACAATAGGGCTATCAATGAGGAGAAGAAGATACAGAGAGAGGCAGAGACTCTCTTAGAGGCAATAAATTTAACCAAACTTTGGGTGCCTCACTCAGATACCCTCTGCAAATCGGAGTTGAGAGTAGAAGAAAGAGTGATACGAGACTGATTATGAGTAGCAGATGAAGGTTGAGAAGAAAAGGCAGAGGAAATATGAAAAGTAGAATTGTCGGTAAACGCGTGAAGAAGAGAGGAAGATGAGGACTGAAGGAGATCATTGATGAACAAAAGGAACAGATTAGATGAAAGAACAGAGCCCTATGGAACACCTCTGGTAAGAATGAATGGGCTAGATGTTGCACCATCAACAACTACAGATATAAAATGGTCAGAAAGAAAATTGGAAATCAGAGAACAGAGAGAAGGGGTAAAGTCATAGGTAGGGAGTTTGGCCAACAGAACTTTGTGTCAGACTCTGTCATAATCCTTAGAGATCTCAAGGGCGACAACAATGGATTCCCCATAGCTCCTTAGAGAAGATGACCATACATGAGTAAGATAGGACAGAAGGTCACCAGTGGATCGTGCCTTGCGGAAGCTGCACTGGTGATCGGAGATGAGTGACTTAGATTCATGACGTTTCAAAAAGTGAGCACTGAGAAAAGTTTCGAAAACTTTAGCAATAGAATAGGTTAAGGTAAAAGGTCGGTAGTTTGAAGGAATAGAGCTGTCATCCTTCTTAGGTACAGGTTGCACTAGAGCATGCCTCCAAGATGAAGGATATATACTGGTTGAGAGAATGAGGCGAAAGAGACGGCAAAGCACGGAAGCCAGTTCATCTTCGAACTCTTTAATGAACCTTGCAAGGATACCATCGGGACCAGATGCCTTGTTTGTCTTTAGCAAGCGAAGAACCTTGTGAACTTTGCGTGAAGAAAGGATAAGGGAGGGCATAGGGTTAGAGAGGGGTAAAGATTGAGAGACAGGTGCGTTGGAATCGTTTACGGAAGAATTGGCAGAAAAATGAGAGCCAAAGAGAGTGGCTTTGTCAGTAGGAGAGCAAGCTATAGAACCATCAGAACGAATGAGAGATAGTAAGTTTCACGACGGTCATCATTCGGAGATCAGAGCTCGACAAAGTGAATATTCAGTTCCTCCACTGACACTACAGATATAATAGTGCGCTAACTTATCTGCTAAGTTGGCATGGGCTAGTATACGAAAAACACCATTGATAGTCTCTTATTTCTATACCTTAGTAAAGGTTCTGAGGAAGAGATTTTACAAGAACTACTGGGGGGGGGGGTCGAAGTCTGTACATCCTCGGTGGAAACTATTTAATTTTACTACATTAACGACAAAAAAGGCTTTTCTCCTCTGTTAAGAGGCAATCTAGTGGTTATAATTGCACAGCAGACGGAAACATAAAATATTTCGCCTTAGGACAAATCTGCAATGACATATTTTACAGCGAGTAAATGCGTATACATAGCCGACGTGTAGGCACATTGGCTATTTGTCTGCAAACATAGCCTGGTAGGCAAGCAGCGCATATCACATTGTGCACAAGTTGAAATCTAATCAAGAAATTGTTGTCCACGATTTTATTATCTGCCCTGCAGATTACTTGTGGTATTGTTATAGCACAAAAATGAGAGAGAGAGAGAGAGAGAGAGAGAGAGAGAGAGAGAGAGAGAGAGAGAGAGAGAGAGAGAGAGAGAGAGAGAGAGAGAGAGAGAGAGAGAGAGAGAGAGAGAGAGAGAGAGATATTAATCCAAAACTAAAAGACTTTTTTATAGGCTTCTTCCAAAATGTCAAAGCAGCAAAATAATTTCCAGAACTAAAATATTAACCCAAAAAGTAAATTTTTATGTAATAGAATATACATAAATATTATAGTTTCTGTCGCACTGTATCAAGAATGACAGGTACAGAAGGCTGGAAGTTTGTTAACAAATAGACATCTTGATGATTCATTAACGTCTGGAATAAGCCATTCCCGCGATTTATAAACAAGCATGTAATTGATTGGCACGGAAATATAGAATAATAGGCAGTGCCATAAACAACAAAGCAATTAAAAAAAAGTATTTGTTCTATTATCTCTACTTAAGGTTACTTCGCACACCATAATCTCATTTCTTTCATAATTTTAAGTACTACCAGTAGATATTCATGAATAAAAAAAAAAAAAGAAGCCACGTCCATAAAAGGATATGAGACCAATATTATAATAATATCAATATAATATTTGATTAAAGCGAATCAGTACTGTACCGTTTAACGGTGTCTTATAAGAATAAAATAACATTAAAATAACATTAAAATAGGAGAGCATAAATACATCAGTATATGAACATGATAAAAAGAAAGGTGTTCAAGTCAGCGGAGATACTGACGCATATGTCTCTTGTAGGTAGACACATCATATGTGAGACAAAGATATGTGATGGGAATGAGTTCCAAAGTAGAACATTATCTTATCAGATGATCCTGGCGTTCTTATTTAGTCATGCATTCATTCACTTACATATTTCTTTAGTTTTACACAAACTTGACTGACGGTATTGCAACAAAAGCACTGAG
>JAXCGZ010000493.1:22500-47500 GCA_037179515.1 Halocaridina rubra | reverse complement strand
TGGTCTTTAGCGAGTGAAGAACCTTATGAACTTTGCATGAAGAAAAGATAAGGGAGGGCATAGGGTTAGAGAGGGGTAAAGATTGAGGAACAGGTGCGCTGGAATTGTTTATAGAGGAGTTGGCAGGAAAATGAGAGCCAAAGAGAGTGATTTTATCAGTGGGAGAGTAAGTTATAGAACCATCAGAACAAATGAGAGGGGGAAAGCTTGAGGTACAGAAGTTTTTGGAGAGATTTTTGGCTAAAGACCAGAAGCATTTGTCAGTGGGAGAGGAGTTAAGGTCATCAACTTTCCCTCTTGTAAAGGAAGCCTTAAACCTTCGAATCTGAGCAGTACAGCGATTCCTAGCTACAATAAAAGCAGAGCAAGTTAAATTGGAGGGAGAGGCTTGGTAAGATCGGTGTGCCTGATTCCTAGCCTGGATAGCCATTGAGAAGGCACGGTCAAACCAAGGTTTAGGAGGAGAGAAAGTTTTTGTAGAAGAGTGGATATTTGCCTCCATTCCTGCGGTCATGATCTCGGCAACTTTTAGAGCTACCTGATCAGGGTTGCGGGGCCAAAAGCAGTAGTCATGCCATGGGAAGTCAAAGAGGAAGTTACGCAAATATTCATGTTGGGTACGCTCAAAGTGCCAAAGGCAGTGCTGAGTAGGAGGGATTGGTGGATGGGGAGCGAAAATGGAAGAGACTGAGATCATTGAGTGGTCAGATTTACCAAGATGGGAAAGCACAGAATAAAAGTAGTTTGAAGGGTTAGAAGTAAAAAATAGGTCAAGTATGTTTGCAGCATGTTTGTGACTATCAGGAACGCGAGTAGGATGTTTGATAATATGCTCCAGATCGTGAGTAATAGAGAAAGCAAGGGCCTCATTTCCTCCCACATACATACATACACGGAGGTAAATATGGTCTTCCTTTCTTTTATCAACAGCATTTCAAGATATACCAAAGTTAGCTTAAGCTGTAAATTAATTAATGATGATTGTGCACTTGTTTCATAACATGATGAGATAGATACAATGCTGAATTTTTCTCCTTTGTAAGAAATAGTTATTGGATTAAGGCGACGATGTACAAAGGTACAGTCTCTCATAAACAAAATCAAGGAAGCTCATGGAAGTACATTCCTAAAATCGGAGATGTGCAGGTAAGTAGGCCTAAAGGACTGATGTTGAGGGAGAACATTTTGCCTGCACAGATGCTGAGGTGCTGAGGAAACCAACTTCACATTCAGAGCCACATTTGTGCTCATATTCGAGGAAAAAACCTTGCATAGGTATTGGGGTGTCAAGTGGAAGTAATTATGTAAACATATATATATTGGAGTGATGAGAGGAGGCAATTTCAGCAAATACCAAACTGCTAAAGACATTTTTTTTCGTAAAGATATCACCTTGAAGGATTGTAGTGAGGGAAAGCAATTCCACTTGTGAAGTCCGGGATTGTCGAGAAGAAACAGTTTCAATCGAAAAATATTGCAGTGTCGATGAGAAAAAAGTTCAGTGGCAAAGATATTGCAGTGTTTGAGGAAAATCAAACTTCATTTTGCAGATATATTATACTGCTGAGAGAGCAATTTCATCAGCAAAAATAAAGGAACGTTTAGAAGAAACAAAACTACTGGTGGAGAGTTGAAGAGAAGCAATTATTCCACTTGCAGATACAACGAAGCATGAAAGGGAAGACATTTAACGTACAGAAATATCTGAGTTTAGAGGGGAAGCAATAAAAAATCCAGTAACAAAGGAACTCTGGGAAGAGGCGATATCACTGTTACAGATGGGATAGAGAGTTGAGGGGTAGCAGTTTTACTTCCAAAGAAGAGAGAACGTGATTTATCATTTCAACAAACCCCATTTTTCTTTAGTTTTAAAGATGTATCTCTGAGTGCTCCTTCCGATTATGTTCCAAATGTTTATTTCGATGATTACACTTCTAATTTAGCATTTACTATATAGAAATATGAGAGAGGAATATTCCTCATTCGCTCGATCGTACCAATTTCACGTTTTAGGTATAACTATTGTATATAAATGTTAAATATCTCTAAAGAATTATGGGTAATCCTTTGTTATACCTTAATATATACCAGTTTTTTTTTTACAGACTGTGGCATAAGCCTCTGTTTGCCAACCCTCCAACTTATGTCTTTACCCCGTTCTCTCTAATCTCTAATAACCAGTTTTCTTTCTGACCGTCGAATATCTGTTGTTGTTGACGGCGCAACAATTTATTTCATCCCCATTCACCAGTGGTGTTCCAAAGGAGTCTGTTCTTTCACCTACTCTGTTCCTTCTCTTCACCAGTGATTCTCCAGTCGCCATCCTCTCGTCTCTACACCTGTGCCTACGATTCTACCCTTCATGTTTCCTCTACCTTCTTCTGCTGCTATAAATTAATCTCATATCACTATTCCTTCAAGACTCAGCTCCAATTTACAAAGTATCTGAGTGGGACACCCAAAATCTAGTCATATTCAATACCTCCAAGACTCATTTCCCAGCAATTCCTTTATCTTTTTATCCTCCTGATAGCTCTGCTGTTTTCGAAAACAACAAAAACCATCTTTTAAGCTCTATTAACATAATAGGAATACAGCCAGCCTCTAACTTGTCATGGAGGAGTCACTGAATTCAAATTGTTAATGTATCTAGGAAATTGGGAATTCAGTTTCGTTGTCCTCATTACTTTTCTTATCCCCGGTTACCAGTGGCATTCCACCATTCTATAGGTCTTAGCCATCCTTGCTTATAATACTGCTTTCACATCTGGGATGAGTCGTCTTATACTTATCACCTTAATAGGATCGAATCTAAGGCCATCAGATTCATCAACGATCCCGCTCTTATAATATCAGTTCTCTTTCTCTACGCCGGCGGTGTCATATCTTTCTCTTTTTTTTATCGGTACTACTTCCATCGTAGTTCTGATGGATTGGCAAGTTGCATCCCTTCCCCAGCTAGCTAGGCCACCCAACAGGTACTGTGTGGATATATGTAACTCACAGACTGGTCGATGCAGTGACTGCTTCTTTCCTGCCATCTCCAGAATGGAGCTTTCTCCCTGCGTCTGTATCCCGTAAATCTAATGACCTCTCTCTCTCTCTCTCTCTCTCTCTCTCTCTCTCTCTCTCTCTCATATATATATATATATATATCTATATATATATATATATATATATATATATATATATATATATATATATATATATATATATATATATATATATATGCATATATATATATATATATATATATATATATATATATATATATATATATATATATATATATATATATATATATATATATATATATACATACACTCCATCTCAGAGCTCAATTCTGCCATATTTCCATGTCTACATTACTTTGACTATGCTTATAGCCTGTCATTTATTATTATTTATCATTTTATAATTTATGCCTTGTCAATATGCTGCTAATTTTCTGAAATGTTTCTTGGTGCCCTGTTTCGATAGGATAATTTATTCCTATCTCAGTGTCACACTCATAAAAAAAAGATGCAATTACTATGGGATTTCACATTAGAAATAAAACTGGTTAATATGTACCACACACGCTGCACAGACGAATGAGATGAGGATCTTTCAGAGCCAACTGTACACTGTGAATAATAATACGTATAAATACAAGCATTCATATATGCAGAGACACATTGACTTTTTTTTACTCATATTCCTTTTATAATATCTTATGAAGTGCCACATAACGTTCATTATTCTTATTTATTCGCGTATATACAGTCTCAAGATTATCTCCAGATATTTAATTGCATACTCATTGGGCCAGCTGAGCTGACATAAGCTTTAAAAAAGATACCAGTAACTATTTCTTCTCTCCTCAAGAAATCCTGGCGAAGAAATACGACGCGAATCACAATGGTTGTTCAAGTCGAGTAGTCACTGATAGGGGCAGACACTGATCTACATATGAGGCACTGCTAGTTTTCTTCTCTATATATATCTATGATAAAATATCACATAATACATACATAGATACCTACATACACTTATCAATTATTTAGTTAATTCATTATTAAAAAGTAAATTAAAGCCTTCACTTTTACTGCGGTATTATATATATTTTTGTAATGAATTGATCATAGTCTTTGGAAGTCTATTTACAACTTTTATACTAATTCAGTTTGGATAAAAGGGAGCACTACTTTCGTGCTCGAGAAAGAACTGTAGTAATGTGTCTTTATTTTTATTGCAGCTTGAACTCTCTCTCTCTCTCTCTCTCTCTCTCTCTCTCTCTCTCTCTCTCTCTCTCTCTCTCTCTCTCTCTCTCTCTCTCTCTCTCTCTCTCTCATAAGTCTATTGTCCCTACACTCGAGAAATGCCATCCATCATGGCACTCTTTAAGTCAGGAGTAAATATATCATTATCTTCTCATCTCATCTCTTATTCATTCGTTATCATTGATGCTGTTTTTTTCGTATATATAAATTCATACTCCATTTCTTCAAGTTTATTTTCTTTTTTTTATTATCTCTCATCTCTTTTATTCTCTATTCCAGATTATTCCATGACATTATATTCTTGCCTTATTCAAAGTGCCTTCTTTTCTATTCTTGTCGTAATGTTTTTCTTTCCCTTGTACTTCAATATCAATTATCCTTGTTGCTCTTCATCAGTCTCTCGGTTATTTTACAATTATTTTCTTAGTGTACCGAAATATTTCTCTTCTGCTTCCCTCTCCTGCTCATAAGTCAATTGAAATGTTTTCATTTCAATATTTTCTCATTTAGATTTATTCGGATTCTCTGTTCTCTCTTTCTACGCCTACACAAGATTATTTTTTTAATTTCTTCTTCTTCTTTTTTTTAAATAACCAATTCAGAATTTCCTCCGTTAACATCTGAACTAACCATATTTAATTCTCCTCCTCCTCCTACTTCCCCTCCTCCTTCATCTGTTTCTTTTAAAGAGTGAACCAAATTAGAAGTTCTCCTCCTCCTCCTCTTCCTTCTTTTTCATCTCCTTCTTTACAATTTTATTCTTTCTTTTTCTCTCCTCTTTGCCCTCATCTTCTCCTTCAAGGTCACAAGCCTTGACTGCCTTCTGCCAACAAAAAATTTGACCTTGGTCCTCTTTCTCTATTGGTGAGAAATCTGACCTGAGAAGAAATGAGGTTATTTTATGCTCGAGCATACGAACACACACACACACACACATACACACACACACACACACACAGTGTACCAAAATAGAAACTGATCAGGATACGGGGAGTTTCGAGCATGAAGCTCTTACCCGTTAATAACAGTAAGTAAATATGAACAAGGAGCATTATATGGTACCAACTTGAATCAATGTTCATTAATTGTCTGAGACACAGCTTGAAGTCCATCGCTTCTCTTCAATGAACTCTCACTAGCAGTGTTTTAAGATCTTCCGAAACTTTAAATAAAAAAAAAAGACGATCACCTCTGATGAAGAGCAAATTTGTCTCTAAGTAGTCAGCTTCTAATGGAAAAAAAAATCTGATTCGTCACGTCCTTCCAGAAGCAATTTGCATGAACTCAAAACGATTTACATCCTAAGCCAATATTAATAGAGAGGAGATGGCTTCAGGGACGGCATTCGGCTGTACACTAGAGACCAAAACCAAATGCTAGCCTCATAGAGGTTAATATATGGAAAAAAGTTTCCTCGTATTAACAAGGGAAAAGTTTCCGATGAAAGTCTCTCTCTCTCTCTCTCTCTCTCTCTTTCTCTCTCTCTCTCTCTCTCTCTCTCTCTCTCTCTCTCTCTCTCTCTCTCTCTCTCTCTCTCTCTCTCTCTCTCTCTCCACACGCACACACACATATGTATTAGTAGGTTGGCCATGGAACCAGCCGCCCGTTGAAATACTTTGACGGAAGGTATTACAGATTCAACTAGGACTGGTTAGACAGCTCTAGGTTGAGTCTTCATTCAGGAACGGTTCTTTCCCTATGCCTACATCTACACCTAATATTCTGGCGTATTCGTTACACATCTCTTGCTATCCCATTACATTTGACAAGTCCCAACACTCCCCATATCTGCTTCTTTTTACTCCCTTTTTCCTCATTTTTGCTATATTTATGGAAGGTCCACAGCTTGTGGCGCCCGGTACCCGGCACAGAGGGGTGCTAAGAATCTCCGGGGATTTTGTTGACTCCACTACTGGCGTGGGGGTAGACATGCCTGGTGATAGTAATGGTTCTGCCTTTAACCTTGCACCTCCTGATAGATCTGCTTCTTTCACTCTTCATTTTTCTAACATTCGTGGTCTCAACTCTAGTCTTTTGTCTGTGGAACAACACTTGGGTACTTCCCTCCCTTATCTTCTTCTCTCTGAAACCCAGCTGTCTAGTCATGCTTCCACTGACCCATTTCAAATCTCTCACTATAACCTGTAGTCTCGTTTTCATTCCAAAGGAGGGATCTGTGTCTACTGCAACACTAACACTCCTATTGCAAGGCTCATGGACCTTGAATCTCCTTACATTGATGTTCTCTGGCAGAAAATTAATCTCTCCACTACCACTATATTCCTTTGCTTCTGCTACTGTTTTCCAAACTCCACTGAATTTGTGTCTTTCTTTGAATATCTGTCCTCTTACCATGAGTCCTTGCTATCTTCTCACCAATATGAAAAAGTTCTCTATATTGGAGACTTCAATATACAGTGAACCCTCGCTATATCGCGGTTCACTCTTTGCGAATTCAGTACATTGCAGTTTTTTTCTGGGTATATGCGAGAATCCACGATATGTGGAAATATTAAAATTTTCAGTATTTTCATTATTTTATTGAAAAAAAATTTCCTTTCATTATTTTATTGACAAAAAGTATTTCCCAGCCTAAGAATAATAAAACAGTAAAAAATAGTAAAAAACAAATTTAAATATGTAATTCTGCACCACAGAAAGTACGATACCGGTATCGGCGTGTGGGAAAACGCAAAGGGACGCACCTACGTGAGCTAGTACATATCAAAATTTCCAGTATTTTCATTATTTTATTGATAACAAAAAACCTAGCCTAAGAATAATAAAACAGCAAAAAATAGTAAAACACATAAATTTAAACATGTACCTCACAGTATTGCACCATGTAAAATACGATACCGGTATAGGCGTTTCGGAAAATGAAAAGGGTCGCACCTATGTTAGCTTGTACATATTAAAATTTCCAGTATTTTCATTATTTTATTGATACAAAAAAGTATATCCTAGCCTAAGTATAATAAAACAGTAAAAAATAGTAAAAACATAAACTTAAACGTGTAACTCACAGCACTGCTCCATGTAATATATTGTACAATAGCATACACTGTATTGGCGCCTTGGAAAACGCAAAGGGTCACACCTACGTGAGATAGTACATGGGATGCTATTGCTGATAGGTGGGAGAAAGACGAATCACAGAATTGTTTTTCTATATGTTCTGTATCATGGGGTCTGATTGGCTTTTTGACTGAAGTTTGATTCTCCCAGCATCTTCCATTGTATTGCCTCACCCATTCAGTCTACTCACTTGTGTGTCATTCGCGTTGTGCTTCTTAATAAGTTGTGCTTGTGATTTTGTGAAACTTTCGTATTTCAACCTCTGCAATGCCTCCCAAGCATCCTTCATCTTCTACGGCTTCTGGTAGTAAGCCTAAGTGGCAAAGGAAGATGCTGACCATCACAGAAAAGGTAAAACTGTTAGATGTGCTGAAGGAAGGAAGAAGCTTCGCGGATGTCGGCCGCCATTTCGGCATCAACTAATCTACTGTTCGATACATCAAAAAGGATGAAGGAAATATCAGGAAAACAGCGACTATTTCTTTAAGTAAAGCAGTGAAGAGGATCGTAACGCCCGGCAATAAGATAATAGTGCGGATGGAATCTGCTTTGGCCCTGTGGGTTGCTGATTGCAGGAAGAAGAACATTAGCTTAGACACCAGCATCATACAAACAAAGGCAAAGAAGCTGTACGAGACATTCGCTGCAAACTAACCCGACGACGACAGTGTCGACCGTGAGGAGGAGGAGAGAGAAGAAGATATTGATGACCCACAACCAGGACCCTCCAGCGATTCTCCATCGAGGAAACAATCATTACTTGCAAGCAAGGGATGGTTCACCAAATTTCAAAAACGCTTTGGCCTAAAGAGTGTTTTGGTGCATGATAAAGCTGCCTCTGCAGATACAGCTGCAGCTGAAGAATATGTAAAGAATGACTTCAAGAAAATTATTGAGGAAGGCGAATATGGTCCTGAGCAAGTCTTTAACATGGATGAGACTGGGTTATTTTAGAAGAGAATGCCATCTCGCATTTTTCTCTTCAAGGAAGAAGCTAAAGCCCCGGGATTTAAAGCACACAAAGACATGAAGCTGCAGACTTCATATTAAAGCCCTGGCTAATCTACAAGTCAAAGAACCCTAGGGCTTTAAAGAACAAAAACAAGAATCTGCTGCCAGTGTATTGGATGCATAACCTTAAGGCCTGGATCAAGAAAAGCCTCACATAGGACTGGTTTCACCAATGCTTTATCCCTCAGGTTAAACTTTATCTTGCGGAGAAGGGCCTTGAATTTAAAGTCGTTCTTTTAATGGATAATGCTGGTGGCCACGCAACTGATCTCCAATATGATGGTGTTCAAGTAGAGTGCCTGCCACCGAATACGATATCGCTGATTCAGCCTATGGATCAAGGCATTATTCATGCGTTCAAGACCCTCTACACATGAAATGCCCTGGCGAACCTGGTTGAATCCATGGATGTGGACAAAGAATTCGTACTGAAGATGTACTGGCATAACTATACGATTGCTACATGCCTTCAAAATATTAAGAATGCAATCAAAGAGATGAAGCCAGTCACAATCAATGCCAGCTGGAAGATATTGTGGCCCGAAGTCATCTACGACTACAAAAAATTTACTCCTGACGAAGTCCATAACTCGACAGTTGCGAAAGCTTTGAAGTTGGCTGCATTTCTAGGAGGAGAAGGCTTTAAAGATATGACTCACGAAGACGTGAATGAACTGATCGACTGCCACTCGCAGCTGTTGACTGATGAAGATTTGGAGGTTTCGGTTTTACAAGGAAATGCACGAAGAAGTCGAAGAACCTGGCCTTACACTCGAACATCTGGCAGCCATGTATAAACATGTGAAAGAACTCCAACAACTGGCAAAGGAGCATGACGATAATATAGTTTGTTCGATGACCTGCTGCAATATTATCGACGATGCCATGACTCCTTAAAAGACCATCTTTGCACAAAAGAAGAAACAGTGACAGCAACTCCCCATTACCATGTTCTTATCTTGCAAAAAGCAGCCATAAAACCGTCATTGGCTGTGGAGTATTTGGCTATGGAGTATGTACACGTCATCATCACCTCCTTCACGGTTAGCTTACCTATCACGTTCATATAAATTTATGCTTGCACGCTGTTATTAATAAAGAAAAGGGTGGTTTGTTAACAGTACAGGGAGGGTTTATACAGTAAAGTAAAAATAAATGTAAAATACCTATGTATATATTGTGCTCCTACTTCGCGGATTTTCACCTATCGCGACCGGTCCTGGAACCAAACCCCGGCGATAAACAAATGAGCACTGTACACCACACACATTGATGTGGGAGGAAGTGAGGCCCTTGCTTTCTCTACTACTCACAATCTGGAGCAAAATTATCAAACATACTACTCGTGTTCCCGATCGACAGGAACATGTAGCCAAAACTCTTGACCTATTTCTTACTTCTAAGACTTCAAACTACTCATATTCTGTGCATTCCCCTCCTGGTAAATCTGACCACTCTACAATCTCAATCTCTTCCATTTAGGCTTCCCCTTCATCAATTTCTCCTACTCAGCACTGCCTTTGACACTTTGAGCGCACCTAACATGTAGATTTGAGTAGCTCCCTCTTTGACTTCCCATGGTATGACTACTGCTTTCGATCCTGCAACCCTGATCAGGTAGCCCTAAAAGTTGCCGAGATCATAACCTCGGGGGAGGCATTAATCCTCTCCTCTATGAAAACTCTTTCTCACCCTAATCCTGGGATTAGAGATCGGGCACACCAAGCATACCAAGGCTCTTCTGATTTAACTCGCTCTGTTTTTATTGTAGCTAAGAATCGCTGTACTACTCAGATTCGAATATCTAAAGCTACCTCTATAGGATGGAAAGTTGATGACCTTAACTCCTCTCCCATTGATATATGTTTCTGGTCCTTAGCCAAAAATCCCCCCAAAAAGTTCTGCAACTCAATTTTCCTCCACTCATTCATTCAGATGTTTCTATAACTTGCTCTTCCACTGACAAAGCCACTGTTTTTGGCTCTCATTATTCTGCCAATTCTTCTGTAAACGATTCTAGCACACCTGTCCCTAAATCTTTACCCCTCTCTAACCCTATGCCCTCCCTTATCATTTCTTCATGCAATTTTCTCAAAGTTCTTCACTCACTAAAGACAAACAAGGCATCTGGTTCCAGCGGTATCCCTGCAAGGTTCCTTGAGGAGTTTGAAGATGAACTGTCTCTCGTGCTTTGCCATCTTTTTTACCTCATTCTCTTAACCAATATCTAATTATATTTCACCTTGGAAGCATGTTCTAGTGCAACCTATTCCTTTGAAGGATGATCGCTCTATTCTTTCAAACTACTGACCTATTTCCCTAACCTCTTTATTGCTTGAAGTTTTTGAAAGTTTGCTAAATGATAACTTCTTGAAATGTCTTGTATCTAACTCACTTATCTCCAATCACCAGTACTGCTTCCACAAGGCAAGATCTACTGTTGACCTCCTGTCCTATATTAATCATGTATGGTCATCTTCTCTGAGAAACTAAGGGGCATCCTTGGTCGTCGCCCTTAATATCTCTAAGGCTTATGACAGAGTCTGGCACAAGGTTCTGTTGGCCAATCTCTCTGCCCATGGCTTCTCCCTTTCTCTCTGATCTCTGATTTCCAGCATTCTTTCTGGCCGTTTTTATATCTGTGGTTGTTAGTGGTGCAACATCTAGCCCATTCCTTATTACCAGCGGTGTCCACAGAGCTCTGTTCCTTCACCTACTCTGTCATTCTCTTCATCAATGATCTTCAGTCCCCATCTTCCTCTCTCCTACATGCCTTTGCCAATGATTCTACTCTTCATTTTTCCTATGCCTTTTCTTCACAACCTGTATCTTCTTCTTGTAACCAGTCTCGCATAACTCTTTCTTCTACTCTCAACTCTGATTTGCACAGGGTATTTGAGTGGGGCACCCAAAATTTAGTTAAATTAAATGCCTCCAAGACACTGTTTCTGGCTAACTCTTCATCTTCTTCTACTCCTGATAACTTTCTTGTTTCCGAAAGTAACGAAATTTACCCTCTTAATTCTGTTACCATATTAGGAATCCATATAGCCTCTAATTTGTCTTGGAGGAATCACATAATCCAAATGTCTAAATCCGCATCCAAAAAATTTAATGTTGTTTCGTTTTCATCAGTACTTTAACTCTTTACAGTTACTTAAAATCTATAAAGGTCTTATCTATCCTTGCTTAGAATACTGCTCACACATCTGGGATGCTTCTTCTTATACTTATATCTTTGATAGAGTTGAATCTAAGACAGTCAGACTCATTCATGACTTCTCTCTTACTTCTAATCTGGATTCTCTTTCTCTTCACCGTATGGTATCATTCCTTCCTCTTTTCTATCGCTACTACTTCTATAGCCGATCTAATGAGTAGGCGAGTTGCATTCCTCCCCCACTGCCAAGGCCGCATAAGACACGCCAAGAGGCCTCGTCTCACAGGTACTATATTGAGATTTGTAGTCTGTGAACCTAGTCGGAGCAGCGACTGCTTCTTCCCATCTACCTTCAGACTTTGGAACTGTCTTCCTCCTTTTGTCTTTCCACATTCTTATAACCTATCTTCCTTCTAATGGCAGATCTATCATCATCTCAGGCCCTAATCCTGCCATATCTCTAGGTCCTCAGTGCTTTATATTTTTCAGCTCGTCCTTTTACTTTGTGTATCATTACATCATCTCTGCCTTATCTTTTACCATTTTCTTTTATTTGTCTTAATATTTTCTTCGTGCCCGGGCCATTATTGATGAAGGCAGTTTTCTTGTATGTCCCTGTGTCACACTCATATATATATATATATATATATATATATATATATATATATATATATATATATATATATATATATATATATATATATATATATATATATATATATATATATATATATATATATTATCAAATAAACACATTACCATATGTGACAACATGAATCATTTTTATCTCGACCGGGACTTGAACCTAGGACACATAAATACTGTGCCAAGGCACTACCAACTACACCAAAGAAGGTTTAAAAGAGAAACCAACCTTACAACTTAACTTCTATACTAAGAATGAACGCAGTCTATCTGAATGCCTTTTTGTTCATATTACACTTTCTCCAAACCTCACTTGTAGCTTTGTTTCCGCATTTAAATCAAATCCCAATCTAATACCAACTATAAAGAAATAAGGACATTACCATATGTGACAACATGAATCATTTTAACCCCGACCAGGGTAAAAATGATTCATGTTGTCACATATGTTAATGTTGTTGTTTTTTTATCATTGTTGGTCCCTATTAGATTGGGATTTGAATTAACTGCGAAAACGAAGCCACGAGTAGGTTGATAGAAACTGTAATATGAGCAAAAAGGCATTCAGATAGAATGCGTTCATTCTTAGTGTATCAGTTAAGCTGTAAGGTTGGTTTCTCTTTTAGACCTTCTGTGATGTAGTTGGCAGTGCCTTGGCACAGTAATTATGTGTCCTAGATTCAAGTCCTGGTCGAGGTAAAAATGATTCATGTTGTCACACATGGCAATGTGTTTATTTGATTATTGTTGATCGCTAATTAGATTGGGATTTGAGTTATATGCGAAAACGAAGCCACAAGCGAGGTTGGAAGAAACTGTAATATGAACATAATGTCATTCAGATAGAATGCGTTCATTCCTAGTTTAGCAGTTATGATGTAAGGTTGGTGTCTCTTTTAGACCTTCTATGGTGTAGTTGGTAATGCCTTGGCACAATAATTTTGTGTCCTAGGTTCAAGTCCCGGTCAGGGTAAAATTGAGTCATATATATATATATAGTCACCACTCTCCCCACATCTGTCTCTTTTTCTCTTTTTCCTCATATTTGCTATTATTTATGGAAGGTCCACAGCTAATGGCCCCCAGTACCCGCATCTTAGGGCCTAGTGCTCCATATCTCTGAGTCCTCTGTACTTTGACTGTTTTTTTTCTGTCTGTCGTTTTCCTTTCTGTGACATTACCTCATCTCTGACTTGTCCTTAACCATTTTCTTTTCCTTTGTCTTGGTGTTTTCTTGTGCCCGGGCTTTTATTGATGAGGGCAGTTTTTTCCTCTCCCGGTGTCTCACTCATAAATAAAGTTCAGTGTTATTAATACACACACACACACACACACACACACACACACACACACTATATATATATATATATATATATATATATATATATATATATATATATATATATATATATATATATATATATACTAGAGCCATATTCCCCATTATAATGGGGGTGACTGAGTCAAAGAAAATACTTTGATTTTTTGTGGTAAGTAAATACAGAGGAGGGATTCCCAATCCCCTCGCTCCGCCCTATTTAGTCGACTTTTACGACACGCAATGGACCACGGAGGAAGTATATGCATATATAAATCATATATGAATATATGATTCATTTATGCATATATGAATCATATTTTCCTCTTGACCGAGAATCGAACCTATTACACATAATTACTATGCCAAGGCACTACCAACTACACCACAAAAGGTCTAAGAAAGAAACCAACGTCAAAGCTTGACTACTTTGCTAGGAATGAAAGCATTCATTCTGACTGCCTTTTTATTTAAAGTACAGTTTCTCCCAACCTCACTTGTGGCTTCATTTTCACATTTAATTCAAATCTAAATCTTTATTGGCATCAACAATAGTAATAAAAAAAAATACCATATGTGATAACATGAATCGTATTTTACCCCATGACCGAGACTTGAACCTAAGACATAATTACTGTGCCAAGGCGCTACCAACTGCACCACTGAAGGTCTTAGAAGAAAACCAACCTCAAAGCTTAACTGTTTTGCTTTGAATGAACACTTTATTTCAGAATGCCTTTTTGTTAAAATTACAGTTTCTTCCAACCTCACTTGTGGCTTCATTTTCGCATTTATTTAAAATCTCAGTCCATATAGGCATGAGCAATAATCAAATAAACACATTACCATATGTGAAAACATGAATCATATTTTACCTCTGACCGAGACTCGAACCTAAGACACATAATAACTGTGCCAAGGAGCTACCAACTACACCACTGAAGGTCTAAGAAAGAAACCAACGTCAGAGCTTAACTGCTTTGCTAGGAATGAACGCATTCTTTCTGATTGCCTTTTTGCTCAAATAACAGTTTTTTCCAACCTCACTTGTGGCTTTCTATTTCACATTTAATCCAAATATCATTCTATAAATGCATCAACAATAAACAAATAAACACATTACCATATGCAAAATAATAATCATATTTTACCCCCTTGAGGTTGGTTTCTTTCTTAGTCCTTCAGTGGTGTAGTTGGTAGCGCCTTGGCACAATAATTATGGGTATTTGGTTCGAGTCTCGGTCAAGGGGCAAAATATGGTTTATTTTCACATTTGGTAATGTGTTTATTTGATTATTGTTGATGCCTATATAGATTGAGATTTTAATTAAACGCGAAAATGAAGTCACGAGTTACACTGAGAGAAACTGTAATTTGGACAACAAGGCATTCAGAAAGAAGGCGTTCATTCCTAGCAAAGCAGTTGAACTAAAAGGCCGGTTTCTTTCTTAGACCTTAGCGTTGTAGTTGTAGCGCCTTGGCACAGAAATAATGTGTCTTAGGTTCGAGTCTCAGTCAAGGGGTGATATATGATTCATGTCTTCACATATGGTAATATGTTTTTTTTATTATGGATGATGCCTATATACTCTGAGATTTGAATTATATGGGAAAACGAAACCATGAGTGAGGTTGGGAAAACTGTACTTTGAATAAAAAGGCATTCAGAAAGAATGCGTTCTTTCCTAGCAAAGCACTTAAGTTTTGGGGTTGATTTCTTTCTTAGAACTTCAATGGTGTAGTTAGTAGCGCCTTGGCGCAGTAATTATGTGTCTTAGGTTCGAGTCACGGTCAAGGGATAAAATATGATTCATGTTTTGACATATGGTAATGTGCTTATTTGATTATATATATATATATATATATATATATATATATATATATATATATATATATATATATATATATATATATATATATATATATATATATATATATTATATATATATATATATATATATATATATATATAAATATATATATATATATATATATATATATATATATATATATATATATATATATATATATATATATATATATATATATATATATATATATATATATATATATATATATATATATATATATATATATATATATATATATATATATATATATATATATATATATATATATATATATATAAAATATATATATATATATATATATATATATATATATATATATATATATATATATATATATATATATATATATATATATATATATATATATAATTTACCATATAATCAATTTACTCAAAATATCCAGGGCCATTTCCACTAGAAACATGAAAAATAAAAAATCTGAAGAAAATTTTCAAGGGCAATTCATTTTCATGTTTTTTTTTCTTTCTTTTTTTTCGCTAATCACCGTTAGATGAATGAGCCTCTCGGATCTCGGGAAGAACGCTCAAGATATTTTACAAGATTCTCTCTTATTACTCCAGATAACATATTAAGATGAAAAGTGTCATATATATATATATATATATATATATATATATATATATATATATATATATATATATATATATATATATATATATATATATATATATATATATATACATACGTGTGTGTGTGTGCATCTGTGTGTACCTGATTCCTTGGATACACCAGGAAATAAGAAATGAATGCTCCTTGTTGAGCACTCGCTCTTGGAAAAAGTATTTCTAGCAATAATGAAAGATCTTCCTAACCATCGAATTTTGACCAAGTGAATTAACCTTATAGTTATGTCTTGTTCTCCGAAAATTTGCAATCTAAGTCTGCAAGAAGCTTTTGCTGAATATCATTTCTTTCGAAGAGATATGCTACATGTTTGTGAGAAGCTCTCTCTTTACTCTCTTTCAAGAGGGTATTCGATCACGGTCTCTTGTGGCTAAGTGACCCATATAGGTACTCTGATATTATACCTTTAAATATATATATATATATATATATATATATATATATATATATATATATATATATATATATATATATATATATATATATATATATATGTATATATATATGACGATATTATAGCATACATATAATATACATATGAATATGTACGTAAGTGAATATGTTATACATTTTTTTTAACAGATTACTATTGTACGGCCATGAGCCAGGGAACCTCGAATAATAACTCTTTCCCATCGAATCAGTTTGGTGGGTGTATACATACATATACGTAATACGTACTTACACACACATAAGCACACACACGCATATAATATATATATATATATATATATATATATATATATATATATATATATATATATATATATATATATATATATATATATATATATATATATATTACTGGAGAAATGTAGTGGTGCCATTGGATTATTTTTTTTTTTATGGAAGAGCCCTTCACATCCTTCCTCGTTTTCGAGTATTGTCTGTGTGGACAATGTAAACAGTAGGAAAAGTCTCTACAGGTTTTTTTTTACTTTCTTATTGAACCTTTTGCAAGAGAACTAGGGAAAAAGCCGTGATTTGTACAATTTTATTTTTTAATTTCGTTCTTCATTGGTTTCTAGATTTAGTTTTTCGAGTAGCTTGCCCCTGTAGCGTGGAAAATTGAACTCAATAAAGTATTCGTGTTGTTGACCAAATAGCCTCCTGCCTAGTACAGTGCGCTGGCCTCGCATTCGCGATGTCAACGGAAATCGCCTCGTCCAGGCAAGAGAGTTTAAGCCGTTTACTGGGGAGGTTACTGCTGTGGCTGTGCAACATAGTGGGGGGTTGGGGCCTGTGCCGGCTGGCGACCGCCCTATGGGTCCTCCATGACCCGTTCCATCCATCCGTGGGTGGAGAATCTAAAACAACACCCGTTGACCAAATCCGGGCAAATGCTTATTGTAAGTCATGGAAGCTGGTGCTCCCTTCATTACCCGGAACTGGATTACCAATAAACTGGGCCGAAGTGAACGGAGGGTTACCGACAATTGGAAGAATAGATATGACAATGTCCACACGACCTTGAGCTCCAGTGAACAATAAAATTCCCCCAGGAAAGCAAACATAACACTGTAGATTCGCGAGGAAAGCAACGAATAAGCAATGCATATGTTGTGCTTACAAATGAAGATTGCTGGCTAGCCATGAGACCATTGAACTTACCATCATAAGTATATCACCAACAAACTGGGTCGAAGTGAACTTTGGATTAATAATAATGGTAGTAGGGATATGATAACATCCACACGACCATTGGCTCCAGTATACCATAAATACTCTCCCAGGGAAGTCATAAAATAATTTCAGAATAGCACGGAATCTGACAAAGGAACAAAACAAATTTTGAACTTGCCTCTGACGACTGCAGGCTGTGCTAGACGCGTGAGGTTTTCACACTAAATATTGAGGAAATGATAGATTCTCCGTTGTTTCAGCAAGGCTTAAGCGTATTAAATTGTCCTCTATTTTTCCTCGTTGCATAATGTCCCCTAACAAAAGATTATATACCACTCTGTATAGGTTGAGCAAAGAGAGAATAATTACATGGATATTCAGTCGAGTGTATGCGTTCCATAGCTCCAGCATTTAGCTGTGAGGTTCCTGTATTTTTGCTTTCGTAGTACAGTTGGCAGTGCCTTAGCACACCCATTATATTTACCAGGTTCAAATCCAGGCCACTGGCAAAAATATGTTTCGTGTTTTCAAAAATAAAATGTGTTTATTTGATCTCTCTCTCTCTCTCTCTCTCTCTCTCTCTCTCTCTCTCTCTCTCTCTCTCTCTCTCTCTCTCTCTCTCTCTCTCTCTCTCTCTCTCTCTCTCTCTCTCTCTCTAACACACACACACACACACACACACACACACACACACACACACGCACACACACACACACACACACACACACACACACACACATATATATATATATATATATATATATATATATATATATATATATATATATATATATATATATATGTGTATATTCGTGTGTGATTACCTAATTGTGCTGAAGGGAAAGATCCCAAAGCTCATATCTTCCCGTCTCCTCATCGGTTCCATTTTGCACTTAGTGATACTTTTCATACCTGTCCTTAAAACTATGGATTGAGTTAGCATTAACTACCTCCTCGCTTAGCCAATTCCAATTATCAACTACTCTAACTCTAAAAAAGTACTTCCATACATCCTGTAAACAAGTTTTCTTACGAAACTTCAAACTATGACCTCCAGTTCTAGTGCCAGCCATATCAACATATCGATCCCTATCCACTCTATCATAACCATGCAGGAATTTAAAGACTGTCACCATATCCCCCCTCAATCTTCTATCTTCGAGTGATGGAAAGTCTAATTCCCTCATCCTCTCATCATAACTGAGATTGCGTATTTCTGGCACCAGTTTCGTGGCATGTCTTTGAACTTTTTAAGCTTACCTACGTGTTTTTTTTCAAGTGCGGATTCCAAAAGGGGGCTGCATATTCAAGTTTTGGCCTCACATAGGTTGCATAAATATTTCTGAACATTTCCTTGTCCATGTGCTTGAAGGCTACTTTACATTACATTTGATAAGAATGCATATGCTGCCCTTACTGTGCCATTTGTATGCATTTCTGGAGACAAATATGCTAGTGTGTTTACTCCTAGATCTCTCTCATTCTCTATCTCTTGAAGTTGTACTCCTGCCACCGAGTAGTCAAGCTTGGGCCTTCTTGCACTTGTACCCATTCTCATTACCTTTCATTTTGAAGTACTGAATTTCATTAGCCACTTTTCTGACCACTCATGCAGACTATTTAGATCTTCCTGAAGTTCTCCACCGTTGTTCTTGTTTCTTACTTTCTTCAAAATCTTTGCATCATATGCAGACATATTCATGAATGAATTTACAGATCTGGTAGGTCATTTACATATACAAGGAACAAATGAGGCCCTAAACTGAACCCTGTGGAACTCCACTCCTAACTCTTCTCCATTCAGACACAGAGTGTCTTACTCTAACCCTCTGTTCTTCTAAGTATGTTTTTATCCATTCCAAGACATTTCCACCTATTCTAGCCTTTGCTTTCAGCTTCCTAATAAGTCTCCCGAGTGGGACATGTGTCAAATGCTTTCTGGAAGTCTAGGAATACGCAAGTCTGCCCAGCCCTCTCTTTCCTGTAAGATTCGGCTTACCTCATAATAAAATTCTAATAAGTTTGTTACTGTTGATCTACCTTCTCTAAAGCCATATTGTCTCACTGACAAAAAGCTGAAGGATTCCAAATGAAGGGAGATATGTTTCCTTACTAGTTTCTCCATAACTTTGCAAACTCTGCTGGTCAAGGAAACTGGTCTATAGTTTAGAGCCGTATCCCTCCTTCTCTTTTTTGCAAATAGGTAACACTTTCACTTGTTTCCAGCATCCTGGAATCTCCCCTGACTCCAGTGACTTTTTAAATATGATACTTAGTGCCACTGATATTGAGTTTGCACATTTTTTAAGTACATGAGGGGATATAACATCAGTACCTGTAGCTTTATGAACATCTAACTCCATCAGCACTTTGCATACTACTGTGGCTGAAAGGATGACGTTCTCTAATACCGGCCCATGAGCTTCTATCTCTGCAATCTGAGGGGGGAGGGTATTTTCTACTGTAAATACTGACTGAAACTCCTTATTCAATTCTTCGCAGATCTCTTCATCCGTCTCAGTGGAGAGAGAGAGAGAGAGAGAGAGAGAGAGAGAGAGAGAGAGAGAGAGAGAGAGAGAGAGAGAGAGAGAGAGAGAGAGAGAGAGAGAGAGAGAGAGAGAGAGAGAGAGAGAGAGAGATGAAATAAACACGTGTGTGTGTGTGTGTGTTTGTGTGTGCACGGGCGTGTATGTGTATCTTTTTCCCCTACATCTCCTTCCTCTTCCACTACAGCTTATCCCACTGATGCAGCGTCGCTATTTCTGGAAAGCCGTTCCCAACGATTTATATTTTCAGTGTCATCCACTGTAATATATTTTTTTCCATAACAGCTGTTACACACTCCATCCACCTTCTCTTTGGTCTTCCCCTTCTCCTCCTACCTGGCACCTGGATCTCCAACATTCTCCTCCCAACATACTTCTGATCCCTCCTCATGACAGGTCCGAACCAGTGAAGTCTCTGTTCTTGGATTTTCTTAGACACTTCTATAACTTTAGTTGTTCCCCTTACTAAATCATTCCTAATCCTGTCATTTCTTTTTATTCCAACCATCCATCTAAACATCCTCATTTCTGCCACATCCATTTTCTTTTCATAAGGCATCTTTATGGGCCAGGTCTCTTCTCCATATGTCATTGCAGTTCTCACTACAGTTTTATGCACTTTTCCCTCCAGTTTCACATTTATCCTGGTTTGTCCTACTGATTTTCAGTCATCTTTTTTCCAATGCCTCTCTCTATCTATCTAACTTCCTCTTCACTCCCTCTCTGGTCTCATCACACAACACTACATCCTCAGCAAACAACATACTCCACGGTGCCCGTTCCCTTACTCGTTCAGTAGCTACATCCATTATTATATTAAACAAATATGGGCTCAATGACGATCCCTGATGTAGCCCAACTCCTACTAGAAACTTCTCTGTCACTCCAACACCTGTCCTTACTTGTGTGCATGCTCCTTCATACATATCTTTAATTATTCCTTGTAGTCGAATCTTATGGCAAGTAGAGGGTGTGACGGAGGAACTGTTCCTTCCCACCATTAAGGATGTTCCTATTGGTCGCCTCCTACCAGACATGGGACATAAGGTAAAGAATTTTTCAATCTCATCTTGAAAGAATATCCCCTTTAAACTGCCTCCTATGACAACACTGGAGAGGATGGAATTCCACCTCTAATTCCAGCAATGGTATGCCTTGTAGTCTCCAGTAGTTGTCCTGTACTCGAGCACTCGACAATTTTGTTTTTTATCAAGTGACAGAGTTTAAATTCACAGCTGAAAAATTGATGAAAGCATACTCACATACAAAACCTTAAGCTTAATATCTTAGAAAACGTTGAAAGCGTCTCTCCCTGTGTTTAACCACATTCTCTAGAGACAGACCTAAAACGGACCTTCTCGAGTGAACCTGCCGTTCCTCTCATACCACAGTTCTCCTCCCACTCACGCTAGAATGCCTTCATCCCAAAAAGTTAACCTCTCTGACCTATCGATTGCAGATATTAATATTTGCCTGAAGAGTCCACCTCATCACTGGATACAATGTTCCAGTATTCACTGCATGACATCAAAAGAGAATTGGAAAACTTAGAAAAGACACTGTCCAAAACGAGTCAGCTAGTGCTGTTAAAGGTAGTGGAACTCTTTCCACAACACAGCAAAAAGTGCATCATGAAGAGACAGGTAGAAAATGAAATTATGTAAAAAATAATAACTCTCAGCTCAAGTGTCCTGAATACCTCATCAAATGGAGAACAAAACTCGTGGAGTTTGATAAATACTCAACCAAGCAACCTTACATCGAATGATAGAAAGTCTTGCAAATAAGGCGACAATTCTGGAAGCAAATGCTAAAGAGGTGAAAGCCTTACAACACAAGGTGGAAATCTGAAAGCAGACAGTGTCCTACGCAAAAGAAATAAGGTTGAAACAAGTACCTGCAACAGTTCCACCTCTCAATTCAGTGCCATGACTTAACAACTACGATGTGTCTTCTATCAACAATCTTCATGTTTCGCCCACTAGGTTTTCCGACTCTACTCACAATTCGTTCAGTGTATTGCAAGACGACTGAGACAATGTTGGTGCAGAAGAGGAAGATCCAGATAAAAGTGATAGTCAACAAGACAGGCTGAATACACCATCCAGCATGAATAATCAACTCAGTAATAGGTTGCAAAACAGAGAAGAAAAGAAGCGACCTTCACCACTACTAACAACACAATAACAGTAACTAACCAGGACAACCTAAAACAGTTAAGAAAAAACAACGTCCTTCACTACTACTCCTAGCAACATAACAACAATCACTAACCAGGAAAACCAGATTACACCATCCAGCACAAATAACCAAACCAGAAATAAGTTACAAAACAGCATAGAAAAAATAGCGTCCATCACCGCTACACCTAACAACACGGAAACAGTCTCTAATCCAAACAATCCATCGAAGTCCTACCCCAATAGTCACTATTACCTAATAATGCAAGTGCAAGGGATACAGCTCAAATATATATTTGCATACCTGGCAACCTCTCCAAGAGCGAGATACGTGATATTTTGACAAATCAAGGCATTCCCTCTGAAGAAGTCCAGATAAGGGAGCTTTGTCGCAACCCAAAATGGATCTCCTTTGCTGCAGTAACGGTATCAAAAGGATTCAAATACATGGCATACAAACTAAATCAATGGCCTACAGGCACAATTGTCCAGCCATTTTGCAGAGGCAAACAGCAGACACAACCTGGGTTATCTACAAAATATTCCAAACAACAGCCACACTGGAATAGACAGCAAAGAGATTACGAGGACTCCATTATCACAGAGACTATGGAAAAAGATAAAATACAAACTTCTCTTATCAGCGTCCATGCACGGGACACTTCTCCTGGGAAGATGGCTCCTACGACCCTAGACTCTCAACTATGCAAACGAACCTTGGGAGAGCTCAAATATACCATGACACATACTTAAGTCAGAGTTATCCATCCAATGCTTGGTACAGATACCAGGATCCATGGACTAACCCCAGAACATACTACGACTATGAATTCCCACCGGTATCACATGTAGTCAACAAAACCCGTGGACAAACCAAAGAGCAAACTAAAACTCTGACTATAGATACCTCCCTGAAGCATGGTTAGAATGTTTCATTAGTGCATGCTCAGTCTCTTCTTGCTTATTTTAAGGAAATACTATTGCTAATAAATGACACTACATAGATAATCTCTGTGAAAGTGAAACATGGCTTCTTCCTACAACTGAAAAGAAGCATGTGAATATTCCAGAGTTTAAAATCTTTAGTAATGACCTTGGGCGTGGGGGTGGGGTCTGAATTTATGTTAGAAATTCTTTCAGTGCATCAGAAATAGCCACAGGTATATAAAAAACTGATGAGCTCAAAGACATATGGATCACTGTGCAGTATCAGAAACTTCCATCTTTCATTATAGAGTTTGCTTACTGTCACCCAAAAGTACCTTCCAGTTCATGCAGTCATCTGCTAGAAACATTCAGAAATATATGTATGTGCCACAAACCCATATATATATATGTATATATATATATATATATATATATATATATATATATATATATATATATATATATATATATATATATATATATATATATATATATATATATATATATAATTGGTGAATGCAATAATGACTTGCTCTGAGCAGATAACAATATGAAGAGGGTGATCAACATTGTGCAATTAACACAAATAGTAACAAAACCGATTCGTAGAACCCCTTATTCTAGAACTTTCATAGTTCAGATTATATCAAACAAAGTGGAAAGTATACCCTATTGGGACGTAGTTCCCTGTCCAATTGCAATTCATGAGCTCAATAAGGCTCTGCTAAATATAAATATGCCCCAAAAGAAGCCTCTTTTCAAACATTCCGGTGCCTTAAAACTTAATCCCCTGATATCTTTCGTGAAGCATTAATCAACAACTGAAATACTCTTAATGGTATCCTAAACACAGATAACATTGATTTTAAGGTTGAAATTCTAAAAAGATTCTTTCATGAATGCCTAGATAATTGCGCACCCACTGTAACAAGAAAATACCCGCTCCGCAGCCCCTAAGATAGCTAATGACGTTAAAGAGGCAATGCAAATCAGAAATCAAACACAAAAGAGCTAAAATTTATTAGATATGATATGACTCTCCCTGAACGTTATAAAGCAAAAATGAAACATGTCATATCCCTCACTGCTATAAGAAAACACAACTACTACAAAAACAACTTTATGACTGAAGATGATACAGCAGTAACATGGAAAGTGATAAGAAGCATGATACCCAATGGAAAGACTAAGCGGATAACTTTAATAAATATTTGCCATTGTTGGCAAAAATACATATGAGAAAACACAAGAAGACATAAATTCAGTAAACATGAGTAACTACATAAATGACTATTCTTCAACTCTAAACATCAGAGATATCTTCAATCCTATTGATTGTGCTTCCATAATTCTTACCATAAAGAGCCTGAGAAACTCTGATTCCTATGGTCCAGATGGTATACCCTCTCATTTCATCAAAGATGCTCTACCAATGGTTGTATCTAACAGCACAATAATTGTGAACACGTCCATTGTTACTATAAGGTTTCCTGATTCTTTGGAAAAAAATATTAGAAAATATTGTTGCAAGCCAACTTATGTCATATCTAGAGCCAAACAGATTATCATCTGTAAACCAGCATGGTTTCAGACCGAAACTCTCTACGAAAACTGCACTGCTCAAAGTTACTAATATACTTTACAATAATACAGATAAAAAAAATTCTCTCCTTGTATTATTAGGGTTATCAAACGTCTTTGACAGTGAAACCATCTATCTATCTACCTTGGCTG
>JAXCGZ010000493.1:12500-17500 GCA_037179515.1 Halocaridina rubra | reverse complement strand
GAGCTTATGATTTACATTTTTAAATAAGTTGCCATATTCCCCTAACACACTAACGATCTCTTTTAGGGTTCGGCATAAATCTGCCTCGCTCAGCCATAGTGTGACTCTCAGTGCACAGCTCATAATCTTATTGCATGAGAAAGATTTGAAAATATATTCTCCATATTTTCCCAATAAAAGTAACCTTCAGGAAATATTACTTTAAACTAAACCTAACCCAACCTCATAATACCAATGGCTAAGAGGTCAAGATTTTGTTGTTCCGGTTTTACGTCACGGAATCCCTTTTCTACCAAGGGCTAGGACGGTTGCCTTCTTGCGCAGGACTTGCTTGGGCAGATGTAATCGTTACCCTGAGTGCATGCTCTTCGGTAAAATGCATCCCGCTGAGCTAATACTGTGTCAAGACACTCAACCTATGTTCAATTCCACTGCTAATTGGTTCGCGGAAAGAAAAAAAAAACATTATTTTTTTCATAAGCGACTGACCTCCCAGAGGTTTTCCTTGTGTTCACACTTAGAAATTTTCCCTCTATAAACGTGGCTTGTTTTCCTTGTCATTTCTCATTATTATATTGCTAAGGAAGGTTCCCACCATAAGAAGTCAATAAACTATAGTGAATCAACTTGGTGTATATGTGGACTGAACATAAGACAAGAAGATATTTGTGACAACCGGGTTTCATAGTGTGTGTATATATATATATATATATATATATATATATATATATATATATATATATATATATATATATATATATATATATATATATATATATATATATATATATATATATATATATATATATATATATATATATATATATATATATATATATATATATATATATATATATATATATATATATATATATATATATATATATTTATATATATATATATATATATATATATATATATTATATATATATATATATATATATATATATATATATATATATATATATATATATATATATATATATATATATATATAACACTGAATTGTTAACATACAGTCTAAAAGGTAGGAAAAGCCCATTAAATAAAACAAGGAATATATATATATATATATATATATATATATATATATATATATATATATATATATATATATATATATATATATATATATATATATATATATATATATATATATATATATATATATATATATATATATATAAAGTACTTATTAATTTCAAAACCTAAACTGGTCACCTTCTCAAAGTACTTTGACCAGTTTAGGTATCGAAATTAACAAGTACTTTATATATATATATATATATATATATATATATATATATATATATATATATATATATATATATATATATATATATATATATATATATATATATATATATATATATATATATTTTCGTTGTTTTATTTAATGGGCTTTTCCTACCATATATATATATATATATATATATATATATATATATATATATATATATATATATATATATATATATATATATATATTATATATATATATATATGTGTGTGTGTGTGTGTGTGTGTGTGTGTGTGTGTGTGTGTGTGTGTGTGTGTGTGTGTGATTACCTAATTGTGATTACCTAATTGTGTTTACGGGAAAGAGCCCAAAGCTCGTATCTTCCCGTCTCCTCATCGGTTCCATTTTATACTTAGTGATACTTATCATACCTGTCCTTAAAACTATGGATTGAGATAGCATTAACTACCTCCTCGCTTAGCGAATTCCAATTATCAACTACTCTTACACTGAAAAAGTATTTCCTTACATCCTGCAAAGAAGTTTTCTTACCAAGCTTCAAACTATGACCTCTAGTTCTAGAGCCAGCCATATCAAAATATCGATCCCTATCCACTCTATCATAACCATGAAGGAATTTAAAGACTGTCACCATATCCCCCATCACTCTTCTAGCTTCCAGTGATGGTAAGTCTAATTCCCTCAGCCTCTCATCATAACTGAGATTGCGTATTTCTGGCACCAGTTTCGTGGCATGTCTTTGAACTTTTTCAAGCTTAGCTATGTGTTTTTCCAAGTGCGGATTCCAAAAGGGGGCTGCATATTCGAGTTTTGGCCTCACATAGCTTACATAAATATTTCTGAACATTTTCTTGTCCATGTGCCTGAAGGCTACCCTTACATTTGATAAGAATGCATATGCTGCCCTTACTATGCCATTTATATGTATTTCTGGAGACAAATCTGCCAGTATGTTTACTCCTAGATCTCTCTCATTTTCTGTCTCTTGAAGTTGTACTCCAGCCACCGAGTAGTCAAGCTTGGGCCTTCTTGCACTTGTACCCATTCTCATTACCTTACATTTTGAGGTATTGAATTTCATTAGCCACTTTTCTGACCACTCATGCAGATTATTTAGATCCTCCTGAAGTTCTCTACCATTGTTCTCGTTTTTTACTTTCTTCACAATCTTTGCATCATCTGCAAACATATTCATGAATGAATTTACACACTCTGGTAGGTCATTTACATATACAAGGAACAAAAGTGGCCCTAAAACTGAACCCTGTGGAACTCCACTACTAACTCTTCTCCATTCAGACACTGAGTGTCTTACTCTAACCCTCTGTTCCCTTCCTTCTAAGTAAGTTTTTATCCATTACAAAACATTTCCACCTATTCTAGCCATTGATTGCAGCTTCCTAATAAGTCTCCCATGTGGAACAGTGTCAAACGCTTTCTGGAAGTCTAGGAATATGCAATCTGCCCAGCCCTCTCTTTCCTGTAAGATTTGGCTTACTTCATCATAAAATTCTAATAAGTTTGTTACTGTTGATCTACCTTCTCTGAAGCCATGTTGCCTCACTGACAAAAAGTTGAAGGATTCCAAGTGAAGAGAGATATGTTTCCTTAGTAGTTTCTCCATAACTTTGCAAACTATGCTGGTCAAGGAAACTGGTCTATAGTTCAGAGCCGTATCTCTCCTTCCCTTTTTGAAGATAGGTATCACATTTGCTTGTTTCCAGCATCTTGGAATCTCCCCCGACTCCAGTGACTCCTTAAATATGATACTTAGTGCCACTGATATTGTGTTTGCGCATTTTTTAAGCACATGAGGGGATATGTCATCAAGACCTGTAGCTTTATGAACATCTAAATCCATCAGTGCTTTGCATACCTCTGTGGCTGTAAGGTTGATGTTCTCTAATACCGGCCCTTGAGCTTCTATCACTGCAATCTGAGGGGGTGGGGTATTTTCTACTGTAAATACTGACTGAAACTCCTTGTTCAATTCTTTGCAGATCTCTTCATCCGTCTCAGTGATGCTTCCATCCGCTCTCTTTAGCCTTAAAACCTGTTCTTTTACCTTCAGTTTTCCTCTGATAAAGCTGTGGAAAAGCTTGGGATTTTCTTTAGCCTTCCTGGTGATGTCCCTCTCATAGTCTCTTTCTGCCTCTCTCCTTTTACTTAGGTAGTCATTTCTTGCTCTTTTGTAGGTTTGCCAGGCATTTATGTTTTTTCTCCTCCTATACCATTTCCAGCATTTGTCTCTCCACTCCTTAGCTCTTTTACACCCATTATCGAACCATTTCTCTCTGGCATGAATTACACCTACTTTGGTGACAGGTATGCAGCAATCTACTATCTTCCCATATTTCTCACAAAAGATGTCATACATTTCTTGTACAGATTTGTTGTAAAATAAGGTTCTCCAGTCAATAACTTCAAAAAGCTCATTCATTTTGATGTAATCTCCTTTCGGATAGTTCCTCCTCATGTCCTCAGTGCCTCTACTCTCAGGAAGAATATCTTCAATGATATACTCCATCAACAACACACAGTGGTCACTCTTTCCAATTGGTGGTTCATACTCAATTTTTTCAATATCCAACACATTATCTGTGAACACTAGATCAAGTAGTGATGTCTCATCCCCACCCCTGGCCCTTGTTGGTTCCATTACATGTTGGTGTAGGAAATTCCCTTGTACGCAATCTAGGAATCTTGCCCCGAATGAGTCCTCACCACTGTGTGGGTCAAGATTTATCCAATCTATCTCTTTATGATTAAAGTCTCCCATAATCAAAATCCTACATTTTTTTTCCCGTGCCATGTTAACAACTGAGTTTATGACTTCAATAGTACCTATATGACTTTCCTCATAAACTTCAAGCCTATTCTGGTTCCTTGGTGGGTTGTATACAACAGTTATTATAATGCTCTCTGACCCAGTATTTATGCGAGCAACAAGAAATTCCTTGAACTCACTTTCTATAGCCAAGTTTATTTCTTCTACTTGAATCCTTTCACTTATGAGCAGTGCTATCCCTCCACCAGTCCTCTCAGATCTTTCAACCCTTAGTATTCTGAAGCCCTTAGGAAAAACTGTGACACTGTTTATGTCCTCACTCAACTTAGTCTCTGTAATTGCTACTATATCTGCCTTACTGTTGTGAATCCTATCTTTTAATTCTACTGCCTTACCAGCTAGTCCATCAGCATTTGTGTATAACAATCTTAATGAGGCCCCATCCCCTGATCTTCTGTCATTATCTTCTTTATCTCCCCTTTGTCTGGAAGAACTCTGTAACGAAAATTTTTCTTCTCTTCTTCATTTCTTTCATCATTTAACCTTCTTGCCTCTTGCAACAAGTTTTTGATCTTTCCCATCTCTTCCTGTGTTCTGTATCGTCTAATGAACACTTCTTTGAATTCTTGAAGGTCTTTTAGACTTTTTTTTCTCAACAATATTTCCCTACATGTTTCCCCTCTCTCAAAGGTTACTTTTGTTGGTCTCGGCTTTCCTTCCCTCGAATATTTACCTAGTTGGTGTATGTTTACAATATCCTCAGGACCACAAACTACTCCAAGCTTTCTTATCAGGTCTATAACCCTAGCTTTATTTTCTTCAAGTCTCCCCTGCCATGTTGGCTCCTGGGATTCACTTATGCCTAAGATTACCACTGTCTTCTCCTTATCAAGTGCCTGTCTGATGAGTGGGTTTGCCCTTTCCATCACAACGTCTTTCATTTTTTCGATT
>JAXCGZ010000493.1:0-2500 GCA_037179515.1 Halocaridina rubra | reverse complement strand
AAAAGGGGGAATATGAGAAGGGAAAGTGAAAGGGACCAGGAGAGGGAAATGTGATAGTAGCACGAAATGGGAGAGGGGAGAGTGGGGAGATAAGTGTAGAGTGAAAAGGTCAAATGGAAAGCGTGTCTTTATTTTTATTTTTTTAATGAATAAATAACTATAAATAAATAAATAAATATCTTAAATATCAGTAAGAAAAGATTCCAGCAATATATACTAAAAACAAATAAAATTATATAAAAAAAACTAACAAAGTAATAGAAATAGAGAACGAAGATGTACAGAAAAGGCAACTGGAAAGGAACGAGATAAGCACGTGGTAAGAATATTCCCTAATGAAAAAAAATACTTAAGTTTCGTTTTATGTGTCACTATTAATACCCCATATGGGAGTGGGCACAGACAGACAGTGGCTGGAAAAAATAAAGGCTGGATGCCCTTCCTAACGCCTCACGGTAGTCTCGATTGCAAGTCTGTCAACACCGGCATCGAGCATTCTGACGGCTATGCTGCCGTGGTCCCAAGGCAAAATACTAAAAATAAATCTAAAAAATTTAATTTTGTGCCCCATGCCAGAGCCATACATAAAAAAAGAAAAAAAAAGAGGCCGGATGCCACCCACAGGAAGTCTATGAACTGTTTTAAATCTACGAGCCTTTATAGCATTAAAAAAATATTGCCATGTACTATCCAATGCATATTCTGCGGTAGCTACGAAATAAATGAAGATGGTTTCTTGTGCATTAGTCCAAAGTATAATCGAAATCTATCCTTTTTGCAGTTTTGTAGAAGATACCTACATAACGAACATTAAGAACCCCGAAACTTCATCTGCAAATTATTTTGTTGTATTACTGTCCTAAACATCAATTGAACTAATTCATCCGCCTGAGTTGCTAGATGTTATCAGCTAAGACATCTGAATGAGACGAACCATCTCTGGAACTCGAACTCAAGATTTCCTTGGGTTATCAGATGCTAAGTCTGTGAGCCTAATCATTTTTCGCAGTATTCTAAGTTTACATCATTTTCTGCACCCATTGACACAGCTAAAAAGAGAGCCACGAAATAAAATACCGACTATCGATAAACTATGATTTTTCTCAAGTGGATATAGCTCTCAAGATCTAAACTTCAGCTAGACATAATGATCCGTATAGCTTCTTACTTCAGCTAAGTCAGCCATATACATAAAGGTGGTATATAATCTATTGTTGGGGGCCTAGGGAGATAGCCGTGCATTGTGCATTTTTGCTAATTTCCAACATTGTTCTTTATTGATTTCTAGACATAGTTTGCTGATTGGATTGCCCCTAAGGCTTTCAAAGTTGAAGACAGTAAAGCTATTTGAGTTGTCGACCAGATCAGGGAAAATGCCTACCGTGAGGCCATGGAAGCAGGAAGATACATTCGTTACCGGGAAGTAAATCGGCAACAAGCTAAATCGAAGTGAAAATTGACTTACTAACAAATGGAATAAGGGACATGAAAACGTCCACATGACCTTTGGTTCTAGTGCAAAAACATAAATGCAGAATTGTGTGGGAAGCGACAAAGAAGCGAACCAAATGTTACATAATAGATCATTGAGCACCGAGGAGAAACTGCAGATCGACAATTAGTTCATTGGTGATATTTGCGAGAAGGAATGAAGACTATTCAAAGGACTCCAAAGTACATGGAATTCACTGTGAACTGCTTAGTATTGCCTTTGACTTGTTTGTATTTGTTTCGATGGGACGAGGAAGACTTCCTTCATAGCTACCCAAATGACGAATTCTTCAATTGGACAGCTTGGCGTCCTAATTTCCAGAATGGCAAGATCTGGGCAATGAGTGAGGAGGAGACTGGAGACACCAAACGATACCAAGAAGTATATAGGGCTCCAAGATGCATTGACATCTTTCTATTCTTCACTGTAAAGCACCTGATGTGGGTAATCAAGGAAGTGGAATGGAGGTGGACGTGTGTTTACTTTCGCAAAAAAGATTATAGGAGGAAAAGGTGATTCCACTCTTAAAGGAGTCTGGAAACACGCTGGACCCTGACGAAGTGTGTTTTCTCCACGACGGTGGTGTATGCCTTAGAGCGAGTAAAGCTTGCGCAAAATTTGATGAAAGACTCTAGGATTGATATTTTTCGAACGAAATGAATGGCTTGGAAATTCACAGGATCTCACCACCACTGAACACATTGGAGCAATCCTGAATGACAAAGGCTAAGATAGTCCAAGAACGTGACATTGATCGGTATTCAAAATACAAGCTCTTGAGGCATTTAGAGGATGTGTTGAAGGATTTTGAGTTCGACACTAATCTCTTCAAGTCACATCCTATCATATCCCACAAAATTGTAGGTTGTTCGTAAAAGATGCGAAAGGTTTCCACACCAAATATTAAGGGAATGATACATTCTCAATTATTCCACCGATACCTTAATGTAATAAAATGTTCTGTACTTTTACTCACTGTCTTATAATCTCTAGCAAAACAGTCGTGTA
>JAXCGZ010000492.1:40000-50000 GCA_037179515.1 Halocaridina rubra | reverse complement strand
TTGTACCCATTCTCATTACCTTACATTTTGAAGAAAAAAGATTTCATTAGCCACTTTTCTGACCACTCATGCAGACTATTTAGATCTTCCTGGTGTTCTCTGCCATGGTCCTCGTTTCTTACTTTTTTCACAATCTTTGCATTATCGCAAACATATTCATGAACGAATTTACACACTGGCAGGTAATTTACATATACAAGGAACAAAAGTGACCCTAAAACTGAACCCTGTGGAACTCCACTACAAACTCTTAATAAGTCTCCCATGTGGGACAGTGTTAAATGCTTTCTGGAAGTCTAGAACTATGCAATCTGCCCAGCCCTCTCTTTCCTGTAAGACTCAGCTTACCTCATCATAAAATTCTAATAAGGGTGTTACTGTTGATATACCTTCTCTGAAGCCATGTTGTTTCACTGACAAAAAGTTGAAGGATTCCAAGTGAAGAGTGATATGTTTCCTTAGTAGTTTCTCCATAACTTTGCAATCTATGCCGGTCAAGGAAACAGATCTTTAGTTTAAAGCCGTATACCACCTTCCCTTTTTGAAGATAGGTATCGCGTTTGCTTGTTTCCAGCATCTTGGAATCCCCCCTGACTCCAGTGGCTTTTTAAATATGATACTTATTGCCGCTGATATTGAATTATCATATTTCTTAAGTTCATAAGGGGATATATCATCAGGACCAGTAGCTTTATGGACATCTAACTTCATCAGTGTTTTGCATACCTCTGTGGCTGAAAAGATGATGTTCTCAAATACGGGCCCATGATCTTCTACCTCTGCAATCTTAGGAGGTGGGATATTTTCTAATGTAACTACTGACTGAAACTCCCTGTTAAATTCTTAGATCTCTTTATCCGTCTCAGTGATGCATCCATCTGCTCTCTTAAGCTTTAAAATTCGTTGTTTTACCTTCAGTTTTCCTCCGATAAAGCAGGGGAAAAGTTTGGGATTTTCTTTAGCCATTCTGGAGATATCCCTTCCATAGTCTCTCTCTGTCTCTCTTCTTTTACTTAGATAATCACATCTTTCTTTTTTAAGTTTGCCAGGTATTCATGGTTTTTTTCCTCCTATACCTTTTCCAGCATTTTTTCTCCACTCCTTTGCTATCTTACACTTATTATTGAACCATTTCTCTCTGGTATGAATTACTTCTATTTTGGTGACAGGTATGCAGCAATCTACTCTCTTCCCATATTCCTCACAAAAGATGTCGTACATTTCTTGTACAGATTTGTTGTTAAATAAGGTCCTCCAGTCAATAACTACAAAAAAGCTCATTCATTTTAATGTAATCTCCTTTTGGATAGTTGCTCCTCGTGTCCTCAGTACCTCTACTTTTGGGCAGAACATCTTTGATGATATACTCCATCAACAACACACAGTGGTCACTTGGTGGGTCATTCTCAGCAACACATTATCTGTGAATACTAGATCAAGTAGCAATGGTTCATCCCCACCCCTGGCCCTCGTTGGCTCCAGTAAACGTTGGTGTAGGGAATTTCCTTGCATGCAATCTGGGAATCTTGCCCTGAATGAGTCTTCACCACTCTGTGGGTCAAATCTTCCATAATCAAAATCCTATATATTCTCTCCCGTGCAATGTTAATGATTGAATTTATGGCTTCAGTAGTACCTGTATGACTTTCCTCATAAACTTCTAGCCTATGTTGGTTCCTTGGTGGGTTATATACAACAATTATTATAATGCTCTCTGACCCAGTATTTATGCGAGCAGCAAGAAATTCCTTGAACTCACTTTCTATGACAAAGTTCATGTCTTCAACCTAAAACATTTCTCTTATGAGCAGTGCTATCCCTCCACCAGTCCTCTCAGATCTTTCAACCCTTAATATTCTGAAGCCCTTAGGAAAAACTGTGACACTGTTTATGCCCTCACTTAACTTAGTATCTGTAACTGCTACTATATCTTACTGTTGTGAATCCTGTCTATTAATTCTACTGCCTTACCAGCTACTCCATCAGCATTTGTGTATAACAGTCTTAATGAGGCCCCATCCTCTGATCTTCTATCATTATCTTCTTTATCTCCCCTTTGTCTGGAAGAGCTCTGAAAAAAAAAATTCTTCTCTTCTTCAGTTCTTTCTTTATTTAAACTTCTTGCCTCTTGCAACAAGTTTTTGATCTCTTTCATTTCTTCCTCTGTTCTGTATGGTCTAATGAACACTGTATTGAATTCTTGAAGGTGTTTTAGACTATTTTTCTTCAATATTTCTCTACATGTTTCCCCTCTCTCAAAGGTTACTTTCGTTGGTCTTTGCTTTCCCTCCCTAGAATATTTACCTACTTAGTGAATGTTTACAATATCCTCAGGACCACATACTACTCCAAGCTTCCTTATCAGGTCTAAAAACCTAGCTTTATTTTCTTCAAGTCTCCCCTGCCATATTAGCTCCTGGGATTCGCTTATGTCTTAGATTACCACTGTCTTCTCTTCATCAAGTGCCTGTTTAATCAGTAAATTGGCCCTTTCCATCAGAATGTCTTTCATATTGTCTATCACTGTTCCTTTATAGTCAACTGTTTGTATGTTTTCCAGTGCCACCACCTTCATAGCCTCTTTTACTGCCACTTTCCCTTTTATTGCATCAGCAAAGGAAGTTTTCATGCCATCACATTCCGTATTTAAACTGCTCGATGTTTTCCTTTATCTGGACATTCCAAGTTGCAATCTCGTCTCTCTCAGAAGAGAGCAGTGAACTAACATTTATTTCATTCAGATTGTTGTCCAGCTGTTTATTGTTATCTTCTTGTTTAGAAATTCTGGTTTCTAGTTCACTCTTTTCCCCTTCCAGCTTCTTTATTCATTTTTCTAGTTGTTTTCTCTCTTGCCCTTGTGCTTCATTTGCTTCCTCTAAAGATCTTATTTCTTCTCTGAGTGTTTCATTCTCTTTCATTTCTCTATCCATATTCCGAAATTTATCATCCAGGTTTATTACCATTGTCTCCAATTCCTTGATTTTTTGCTCCTCCTCCTGCTACATCCCCCCCCGGGAGATCCACCCCTCCCCCACCCATTGGATGTGGGGTTAGGGACAGAGATGGACTCATTTTGATGTTTTCCCTTTCACAGAATATAGAGAGAAGAGGAATAAAAGAGAGAAGAGTTTCTCTTTAAGCTCCACACAGAATTTCTATATCTTTATATGAGTACTATTTAGTTACTCAGTTCATCTCTTTTCTGGTAACACACATCCTAACATGAAATTTGACTTTGATAATTTGAGGGGAAAAAATGCAAAGCAAAGGCCCACTTGAAGGAAAATTCGACTTTGTATCTGAGGAGACACCCTCCTGTTTCTGCTACATATTCTTCTTAACTGCTAAACTGTTTTTTTTTTTCAGAAGAAACAAAAATATTACGTACTTGTTAACCAAAGTATGTTATCACAGTATCAGACTTTAAAGTTAACTCAATTTATACAAAAAAAATAAAAGATAACAAAGCAAAAAGAAAAAATAACAAACTCGCTATCAAGATAATCTACATGGGGAGGATATTGATATTAACAATATAACAATGTATGTATGTATGCATGCATATATATATATATATATATATATATATATATATATATATATATATATATATATATATATATATATATATATATATGTGTGTGTGTGTGTGTGTGTGTGTGTGTGTGTGTGTGTGTGTGTGCGTGTGTGTGTGTGTGTGTGTGATTACCAAATTGTGATTAACTAATTGTGTTTACGGGAAAGAGCCCAAAGCTCGTATCTTCCCGTCTCCTGATCGGTTCCATTTTAGACTTAGTCATACTTATCGTACCTGTCCTTAAAACTATGGATTGAGATAGCATTAACTACCTCCTCGCTTAGCGAATTCCAATTATCAACTACTCTTACACTGAAAAAGTATTTCCTTACATCCTGCAAAGAAGTTTTCTTACGAAGCTTCAAACTATGACCTCTAGTTCTAGAGCCAGCCATATCGAAATATCGATCCCTATCCACTCTATCATAACCATGAAGGAATTTAAAGACTGTCACCATATCCCCCCTTACTCTTCTAGCTTCGAGTGATGGCAAGTCTAATTCCCTCAGCCTCTCATCATAACCGAGATTGCGTATTTCTGGCACCAGTTTCGTTGCATGTCTTTGAACTTTTTCAAGCTTAGCTATGTGCTTTTTCAAGTGCGGATTCCAAAAGGGGGCTGCATATTCGAGTTTTGGCCTCACATAGGTTACATAAATATTTCTGAACATTTCCTTGTCCATGTGCCTGAAGGCTACCCTTACATTTGATAAGAATGCATATGCTGCCCTTACTACGCCATTTATATGTATTTCTGGAGACAAATCTGCCAGTATGTTTACTCCTAGATCTCTCTCATTTTCTGTCTCTTGAAGTTGTACTCCAGCCACCGAGTAGTCAAGCTTGGGCCTTCTTGCACTTGTACCCATTCTCATTACCTTACATTTTGAGGTATTGAATTTCATTAGCCACTTTTCTGACCACTCATGCAGATTATTTAGATCCTCCTGAAGTTCTCTACCATTGTTCTCGTTTTTTACTTTCTTCACAATCTTTGCATCATCTGCAAACATATTCATGAATGAATTTACAGACTCTGGTAGGTCATTTACATATACAAGGAACAAAAGTGGCCCTAAAACTGAACCCTGTGGAACTCCACTACTAACTCTTCTCCATTCAGACACTGAGTGTCTTACTCTAACCCTCTGTTCCCTTCCTTCTAAGTAAGTTTTTATCCATTCCAAAACATTTCCACCTATTCTAGCCATTGAGTGCAGCTTCCTAATAAGTCTCCCATGTGGAACAGTGTCAAACGCTTTCTGGAAGTCTAGGAATATGCAATCTTCCCAGCCCTCTCTTTCCTGTAAGATTTGGCTTACCTCATCATAAAATTCTAATAAGTTTGTTACTGTTGATCTACCTTCTCTGAAGCCATGTTGCCTCACTGACAAAAAGTTGAAGGATTCCAAGTGAAGAGAGATATGTTTCCTTAGTAGTTTCTCCATAACTTTGCAAACTATGCTGGTCAAGGAAACTGGTCTATAGTTCAGAGCCGTATCCCTCCTTCCCTTTTTGAAGATAGGTATCACATTTGCTTGTTTCCAGCATCTTGGAATCTCCCCCGACTCCAGTGACTCCTTAAATATGATACTTAGTGCCACTCATATTGTGTTTGAGCATTTTTTAAGCACATGAGGGGATATGTCATCAGGACCTGTAGCTTTATGAACATCTAAATCCATCAGCGCTTTGCATACTTCTGTGGCTGTAAGGTTGATGTTCTCTAATACCGGCTCTTGAGCTTCTATCACTGCAATCTGAGGGGGTGGGGTATTTTCTACTGTAAATACTGACTGAAACTCCTTGTTCAATTCTTTGCAGATCTCTTCGTCCGTCTCAGTGATGCTTCCATCCGCTCTCTTTAGCCTTAAAACCTGTTCTTTTACCTTCAGTTTTTCTCTGATAAAGCTGTGGAAAAGCTTGGGATTTTCTTTAGCCTTTCTGGTGATGTCCCTCTCATAATCTCTCTCTGCCTCTCTCCTTTTACTTAGGTAGTCATTTCTTGCTCTTTTGTAGGTTTGCCAGGCATTTATGTTTTTTCTCCTCCTATACCTTTTCCAGCATTTGTCTCTCCACTCCTTAGCTCTTTTACACCCATTATCGAACCATTTCTCTCTGGCATGAATTACACCTACTTTGGTGACAGGTATGCAGCAATCTACTATCTTCCCATATTTCTCACAAAAGATGTCATACATTTCTTGTACAGATTTGTTGTAAAATAAGGTTCTCCAGTCAATAACTGCAAAAAGCTCATTCATTTTGATGTAATCTCCTTTCGGATAGTTCCTCCTCATGTCCTCAGTGCCTCTACTCTCAGGAAGAATATCTTCAATGATATATTCCATCAACAACACACAGTGGTCACTCTTTCCAATTGGTGGTTCATACTCAATATTTTCAATATCCAACACATTATCTGTGAACACTAGATCAAGTAGTGATGGCTCATCCCCACCCCTGGCTCTTGTTGGTTCCATTACATGTTGGTGTAGGAAATTCCCTTGTACGCAATCTAGGAATCTTGCCCCGAATGAGTCCTCACCACTGTGTGGGTCAAGATTTATCCAATCTATCTCTTTATGATTAAAGTCTCCCATAATCAAAATCCTACATTTTTTCTCCCGTGCCATGTTAACAACTGAGTTTATGACTTCAATAGTACCTATATGACTTTCCTCATAAATTTCAAGCCTATTTTGGTTCCTTGGTGGGTTGTATACAACAGTTATTATAATGCTCTCTGACCCAGTATTTATGCGAGCAACAAGAAATTCCCTGAACTCACTTTCTATAGCCAAGTTTATTTCTTCAACTTGAATCCTCTCACTTATGAGCAGTGCTATCCCTCCACCAGTCCTCTCAGATCTTTCAACCCTTAGTATTCTGAAGCCCTTAGGAAAAACTGTGACACTGTTTATGTCCTCACTCAACTTAGTCTCTGTAATTGCTACTATATCTGCCTTACTGTTGTGAATCCTATCTTTTAATTCTACTGCCTTACCAGCTAATCCATCAGCATTTGTGTATGACAATCTTAATGAGGCCCCATCCCCTGATCTTCTGTCATTATCTTCTTTATCTCCCCTTTGTCTGGAAGTATTCTGTAACGAAAATTTTTCTTCTCTTCTTCATTTCTTTCATCATTTAACCTTCTTGCCTCTTGCAACAAGTTTTTGATCTTTCCCATCTCTTCCTGTGTTCTGTATCGTCTAATGAACACTTCTTTGCATTCTTGAAGATCTTTTAGACTTTTTGTTCTCAACAATATTTCCCTACATGTTTCCCCTCTCTCAAAGGTTACTTTTGTTGGTCTCGTCTTTCCTTCCCTCGAATATTTACCTAGTTGGTGTATGTTTACAATATCCTCAGGACCACATACTACTCCAAGCTTTCTTATCAGGTCTACAACCCAAGCTTTATTTCCTTCAAGTCTCTCCTGCCATGTTGGCTCCTGGGATTCACTTATGCCTGAGATTACCACTGTCTTCTCCTTATCAAGTGCCTGTCTGATGAGTGGGTTTGCCCTTTCCATCACAACGTCTTTCATTTTTTCGATTACTGTCTCTTTATAGTCAACTGTTTGTATGTTTTCCAGTGCCACCACCTTTACAGCCTCTTTTACTGCCACATTCCCTTTTAGTGCATCAGCAAAGGACGTTTTCATGGTGTGTGTGTGTGTGTGTGTGTGTGTGTGTGTGTGTGTGTGTGTGTGTGTGTGTGTGTGTGTGTGTGTGTGTGTGTGTATGGACATAAGTAGGTAGATATTTCAGCACAAGTTACTATACTAATATTCGTGTCTATATCTGACACAACCTTGGTAAAATTTGAGCTGAGATCAATTCTATCTTACCTGGAACCACCAGTGAGTTATGGGGTACTAAGAGAGAAAGAGATATTTTGTACCTGTAATGGAAATGATGTTCTTACCTTGCAAATGAAAGAAAATTATATACTCCAAACTGTAATGTCAATATCCATTTGTAAATAAACATTTGAATGCAGTATCCTTTGCTCCTTTTAGGTATGTCAAACCTGTAGATGTAAGTTGCATATTTTTTTTTTTTACTGAATATTAATTTGCTTTCACAGAGTGTGTAAGCAGTTGTCTGGATCCTAATTAATCATAGTTGGAACATTAAGGATCTGTAGCTGTAGCCCTATTAGTTGAAATAACAAGGCATTAAGTTTTGAATGCCATGGGTAATAAGGGCAAATGAATATTATACTTTTTTAAACTGGAAATATTGGAGATCCTCTATTGTTAAATGAGTTTTAAAGCCTTATATGAAAAGGCATAGGTATTCTGTTTAGGTTTATTTTCATTGTAGCGTTGATTGTGGAAAATAAGGAATAGATAAAGTACATCTTTTCCATATCTGTTCCAGAGCTGAAGATGTTTTTATTGCATAATGAGTATGATTGCCTTTAGTTTTCTTTGAAAGGCACAGGTTTCTTTTCATAAGGGCTTACTTATTATCATACAATTTGTATTGATTTCCTGTTTATATGTAGTAAAAACAAGTGTTCAGTCTGTGCAGGTCTTCTTTTCTTTACATTGCTTAGCTTTCAATGGTAAGTTGTGTGTCGGACATGACATACAAAATTTGACAATCTTGATAGGTTTAGAGTATAATTATTAATTGCAAAAACTTTATTTTAGTCTTAGTCACTTGTGCCCTTTAAGTTGTATGATCTTACCAGGTATGCTTCTCTTCTAGGCAAGGCAGGATCAGATTTATATGAAATATTCAGTGTTTTTTGAGAGAATATGCATTTTATTTCCATAACTGGATATCACTTGCTTTACCCTTTCCTAGATTTAATATTCATTTTTATTTATTTCATTCAGAACTAAAGATATTGCACATGCGATATGCAATTAAGACTCGTGTTCTTCCCAATGACTGGTAAATTAGCTTGTAAAGTGTCTTTGCACGTAAAACAGTTCAAAGCTCTTCATTCCCAAATTCTATTGGAAAGTTTTTGCCTTATAACATCAAATCTTTTCTATGTAGTTCCCATATACTTCAAAAACTCTTTAGAAAACACACACTACATCTCAAAAGAGCAGTGTCATGATTGAATTATAGAGATATGAGACGTAACGGTTTATTTACATCACAAGGGTGAGAAAGCTATTTTTTTTCTGGATATTAAATCGTTGAAAAGACACACCGTATTACATAATATGAGTGTCATGACTAAAAAAATAAATATATTTGCATTACATAATAAGTTAAGAGAGAGAGAGAACAATGTTGTTGTTTTTTCATGGGAATAAAATCGTTAAATCGTTGAATACATCGGAGAAATTAGTCATAGCGGGGAGCTCCGTATGATCCAGAAGGAGCTGAGACGCTCTTGCTTTTACGGGCGTCTTCTTCAGCAGCTTTGGCGATCTGGTCGAGGACGAACTGTGGGATTGGGTGGGGGAAGGCAGGAGCCACTGGAAGGAGGTTAGATTGGGGCTGGAAACCATTTTCATTAGCGACGTAGGTCACTCTGACGGGAGTGCCGTCTGGGGCGGTGTACCTGTGGTTGAATCGAAATATTACGTATGCTCTTAGATACCGAAAAGTTTGTTTTTCTTAAAATTTTAACCGTAGATTTAGGAAGGTGAAGGGAAGAGATTACTTAACTCGAGAGTAAAAAAACTATAGTTGTCTGTGTGTATATATAAATAGATTATACGAGTTGGCATAGTGGACAATGTGTAATACTATTAATTACTGTTTATATCGCTTGTGATTTTAAGTGCTCGATATATACCCGCGAAACATGTTTGAAGCACAACGTACATATTTCTATTGTAGTCTGAGGAAGGAAAGTAAATGCTTGATCAGTGACTCACGAGAAAGATCCTTGGCTGTTGATGGCACCGTTGGCTCCAGGGGCACCAGAGTCAGTGAGAACGATGCCGTTGGCAGTTTCTACATTGACGCTGTACCTGCCGTAATCATCCTGTTCACGGCTGTCTCTGAGGATGGCGATTTCCTCACTAGATTCACCACTGTAGGACCTTGGGGGCTCATAGTCGTACTGGGGGGCAGCAAGGGCCACGACAGCCACGGCAGAAAGAATAACCTGAAGGTGACAGGGATTTCTAAATGACATTGTACAGTCTTGTGACACAGTGGTGGTAAAATGTAAATTGGTTACTTAGTTCCAGCATCAGATTCGATATTATTTTATTGTCAGCGTGTGTGATTTCTGTCATATCTGGTTATATAAATAAGGAAATCTGGGAGTCCTTTTTCAGGATTCCCTTTTCTTGTGTAAATTAGTGTGTGAGAGAGAGAGAGAGAGAGAGAGAGAGAGAGAGAGAGAGAGAGAGAGAGAGAGAGAGAGAGAGAGAGAGAGAGAGAGAGAGAGAGAGAGAGAGAGGAGAGAGGAACTGACACCTATAAATATAGCTAG
>JAXCGZ010000492.1:30000-32500 GCA_037179515.1 Halocaridina rubra | reverse complement strand
GAGTATATTTAAGAATCATCTTCAGAAATCACTCTAAAGATGGGTAGATGAGTAAATATACATACATACATACATACATGCATACATACATACATACATACATACATACATACATACATACATACATACATACATACATACATACATACATACATACATACATACATACATACATACATACATACATACATACATATATACTATAGTGATTCTTCTCAAAAAATAACCTTATTAAGTTAACATTTTAATTTAATTTTCTTTAAAGTGCAAAAAAAATCATTATCGCATTTTGACTTTATTCTATCATTCGAATATAAAATAACATACATATATTATATCAACACATTTCATAAACTTATCCTTCATCATAGTTAATAAATATACATCATCATAATATTTTAGGCATATAATTCCTTAATCTAGTTATCGTATCGAGGTGCTCTGTAAGTTCCTGAAGGAGAGGAGCCACTTTTGCTCCTACGGGCGTCTTCTTCAGCAGCGAAGGCGATCTGGTTGAGGACGAATTGAGGGATTGGGTGAGGGAAGGCAGGAGCCACTGGGAGAAGGTCCGACTGGGGCTGGAAACCGTTCTCATTGGCTACGTACTGGACGAAGACGGGTGTCCCGTCTGGAGAGGTGTATCTGAGAAGAGCGCAATCATTATTATTATTATTATTATTATTATTATTATTATTATTATTATTATTATTATTAGCAGTAGTAGTAGTAGTAGTAGTAGTAGTAGTAGTAGTAGTAGTAGTAGTAGTAGTAGTAGTAGTAGTAGTAGTAGTAGTAGTAGTAATAAACTTGAGCTGATTTTTCTTTTTTGAGATTTATAGATAACACTTAACGAATCTCTATATTCATTTTTATCTCTTATTGTCAGCGTTATATTGTACCCATGGCAAGGCTACATGAGGTCAGCCTGCAGGATTTACAAATAGGTACATGTATATATAATGCCTGTAATCCTTCTTGTAAAAGGGGTGGCCGAGTCAAGCCAAGAGCACATTCACCATTAAGCTAGTTCATCCTATATTACCCATCTTAACTCCTCGGGGATAAAGGGTCACCCTCACCATATTTCCCACCAAAAAACTAAGCTCAGAGTTTTAGGACAGAATGTCGTTCTTGAAGCCAGCCCTCTCCATTGATCAAGGTTTGGGTTCGGCACTCAGTTGGGCTGGCTTGATTCACATTTAGCTTGATTAGTCTTCTACTGATGGATATTAGCATTATCTTTGGGGATCAAAAATACTGCTGTCTTCCATCGAGTCTGAGGCACCCCCGTTTACTAGAAAGCCAAATTATCTCCATTAAACTCATTCTGTCTTCTTGGGAAAAAGGGTCATTACAATTTCTTCTCTTCCTCCATTTCGCTGATCGTATCATCCAACTTATTTATTGAAAAAAAAAGATGTTTTCCTTTGTGTTTGAGGTTTTTTGGTTTTGTCATCTCTGTATACGAGTTATTTGCTGTCAGAATTCCCGCTGGGTCAAGCTATTGTTTTTTTTTTTATCTATTTCGCTTTTGTGTGTGAAAGTTAGTTCCCATTGGAATGGGATTGGACAGGTTGGAACAATAAGGGTTTAAAGCTAGATGACTTTCCCAACATTTTGCGGCAGGATCGAGCATACGTTAACCAGGCTCGTCACTCTCCGGCTAGTGCACTCTACCACTGTTCTGCCGTGGCCTTTGAAGCAGTCTTCATTTGAATTCAGTGGTCCAACAAGAGATGTGTCTTAATTTGTAATTTCAAATCAAACATGGGATTTAATTTTACGTAAGCAAGTCAGAATTAGCCCTTTTTTGGAAGTTCATCAAATTCTTCCTTGATCACTCCATACACAGAAATGCAAGGAAGTTATTATTTTATCATAGTTTTCAATTGAGATGACTAGCATAAGAGATATTTATTATTATATAATTTTGGAATGATAAATTAGATCTTACAATCATATAAACATACCTTCTTCTTCTAAGTATTACGTCTGATCCCTCCCTAGGTAAGACTGGAGAAATGGAGAAAAAAATACTCTTCTATCCTATTTCTCAATTAAATTAACCAAATACAAGACATATCTAAATGATATATGCCTTTGAATTCAAATATCGTATGAAGCTTTATATGAGCTGTTCGTTTTAAAAGTATTTATTTTTCATTTTGATCAAATTCTTCCCAGAACAGGCTAAGAAAACGAAAAATAAGTCAGTATTTCATCCCACGTGTAAAGTAAAATAACCTAGCATTGAGTTATATACTATGATATACCTTTGAAATAACTTATCAAATTAATTTCACAAACATAATGTAAACATAAAAGCCTCCCCCCCCCCCTCTATGCAATTCGAATATGAAACAGAACAGTTTCGCTGAGGACTCACGAGAAGGATCCTTGGCTATTGATGGCGCCGTTGGCTCCAGGGGCACCCGACTCAGCCAGAACGATGCCATTGGCGGTTTCTACGTTGACGCTGTACCTGCCGTAGTCATCCTGT
>JAXCGZ010000492.1:12500-22500 GCA_037179515.1 Halocaridina rubra | reverse complement strand
AACTAGATAAGTCTTTACTACAAAAAAAGCTAAGTAGCAATGAGCTCATTACTCCTTTGCTTTTATTATATTGAAGGCTTATCTAGTTACCGAAGGGGTCCACTTCGGATCCGAAATATAGCGTTATTTTTTCTGTTGTTTCACTGATGGGCTTCCTTACTATGTGTGCATATATATATATATTTATATATATATATATATATATATATATATATATATATATATATATATATATATATATATATATGTATGTATGTATGTATGTATGTATGTATGTTAGTATGTATGTATGTATGTATGTATGTATGTATGTATGTATGTATGTATGTATGTATGTATGTATGTATGAATGTATGTATGTATGTATTAATGCTCTATCATAACCATGAAGGAATTTAAAGACTGTCACCATATCCCCCCTTACTCTTCTAGCTTCAAGTGATGGCAAGTCTAATTCCCTCAGCCTCTCATCATAACCGAGATTGCGTATTTCTGGCACCAGTTTCGTGGCATGTCTTTGAACTTTTTCAAGCTTAGCTATGTGCTTTTTCAAGTGCGGATTCCAAAAGGGGGCTGCATATTCGAGTTTTGGCCTCACATAGGTTACATAAATATTTCTGAACATTTCCTTGTCCATGTGCCTGAAGGCTACCCTTACATTTGATAAGAATGCATATGCTGCCCTTACTACGCCATTTATATGTATTTCTGGAGACAAATCTGCCAATATGTTTACTCCTAGATCTCTCTCATTTTCTGTCTCCTGAAGCTGTACTCCAGCCACCGAGTAGTCAAGCTTGGGCCTTCTTGCACTTGTACCCATTCTCATTACCTTACATTTTGAGGTATTGAATTTCATTAGCCACTTTTCTGACCACTCATGCAGATTATTTAGATCCTCCTGAAGTTCTCTACCATTGTTCTCGTTTTTTACTTTCTTCACAATCTTTGCATCATCTGCAAACATATTCATGAATGAATTTACAGACTCTGGTAGGTCATTTACATATACAAGGAACAAAAGTGGCCCTAAAACTGAACCCTGTGGAACTCCACTACTAACTCTTCTCCATTCAGACACTGAGTGTCTTACTCTAACCCTCTGTTCCCTTCCTTCTAAGTAAGTTTTTATCCATTCCAAGACATTTCCACCTATTCTAGCCATTGATTGCAGCTTCCTAATAAGTCTCTCATGTGGAACAGTGTCAAACGCTTTCTGGAAGTCTAGGAATATGCAATCTGCCCAACCCTCTCTTTCCTGTAAGATTTGGCTTACCTCATCATAAAATTCTAATAAGTTTGTTACTGTTGATCTTCCTTCTCTGAAGCCATGTTGCCTCACTGACAAAAAGTTGAAGGATTCCAAGTGAAGAGAGATATGTTTCCTTAGTAGTTTCTCCATAACTTTGCAAACTATGCTGGTCAAGGAAACTGGTCTATAGTTCAGAGCCGTATCCCTCCTTCCCTTTTTGAAGATAGGTATCACATTTGCTTGTTTCCAGCATCTTGGAATCTCCCCCGACTCCAATGACTCCTTAAATATGATACTTAGTGCCACTGATATTGTGTTTGCGCATTTTCTAAGCACATGAGGGGATATGTCATCAGGACCTGTAGCTTTATGAACATCTAAATCCATCAGCGCCTTGCATACCTCTGTGGCTGTAAGGTTGATGTTCTCTAATACCGGCCCTTGAGCTTCTATCACTGCAATCTGAGGGGGTGGGGTATTTTCTACTGTAAATACTGACTGAAACTCCTTGTTCAATTCTTTGCAGATCTCTTCGTCCGTCTCAGTGATGCTTCCATCCGCTCTCTTTAGCCTTAAAACCTGTTCTTTTACCTTCAGTTTTCCTCTGATAAAGCTGTGGAAAAGCTTGGGATTTTCTTTAGCCTTCCTGGTGATGTCCCTCTCATAATCTTTCTCTGCCTCTCTCCTTTTACTTAGGTAGTCATTTCTTGCTCTTTTGTAGGTTTGCCAGGCATTTATGTTTTTTCTCCTCCTATACCTTTTCCAGCATTTGTCTCTCCACTCCTTAGCTCTTTTACACCCATTATCGAACCATTTCTCTCTGGCATGAATTACACCTACTTTGGTGACAGGTATGCAGCAATCTACTATCTTCCCATATTTCTCACAAAAGATGTCATACATTTCTTGTACAGATTTGTTGTAAAATAAGGTTCTCCAGTCAATAACTGCAAAAAGCTCATTCATTTTGATGTAATCTCCTTTCTGATAGTTCCTCCTCATGTCCTCAGTGCCTCTACTCTCAGGAAGAATGTCTTCAATGATATACTCCATCAACAACACACAGTGGTCACTCTTTCCAATTGGTGGTTCATACTCAATATTTTCAATATCCAACACATTATCTGTGAACACCAGATCAAGTAGTGATGGCTCATCCCCACCCCTGGCTCTTGTTGGATCCATTACATGTTGGTGTAGGAAATTCCCTTGTACGCAATCTAGGAATCTTGCCCCAAAGGAGTCCTCACCACTGTGTGGGTCAAGATTTATCCAATCTATCTCTTTATGATTAAAGTCTCCCATAATCAAAATCCTACATTTTTTCTCCCGCGCCATGTAAACAACTGAGTTTATGACTTCAATCGTACCTATATGACTTTCCTCATAAATTTCAAGCCTATTTTGGTTCCTTGGTGGGTTGTATACAACAGTTATTATAATGCTCTCTGACCCAGTATTTATGCGAGCAACAAGAAATTCCCTGAACTCACTTTCTATAGCCAAGTTTATCTCTTCAGCTTGAATCCTCTCACTTATGAGCAGTGCTATCCCTCCACCAGTCCTCTCAGATCTTTCGACCCTTAGTATTCTGAAGCCCTTAGGAAAAACTGTGACACTGTTTATGTCCTCACTCAACTTAGTCTCTGTAATTGCTACTATATCTGCCTTACTGTTGTGAATCCTATCTTTTAATTCTACTGCCTTACCAGCTAATCCATCAGCATTTGTGTATAACAATCTTAATGAGGCCCCATCCCCTGATCTTCTGTCATTATCTTCTTTATCTCCCCTTTGTCTGGAAGTATTCCGTAACAAAAATTTTTCTTCTCTTCCTCATTTCTTTCATCATTTAACCTTCTTGCCTCTTGCAACAAGTTTTTGATCTTTCCCATCTCTTCCTGTGTTCTGTATCGTCTAATGAACACTTCTTTGCATTCTTGAAGGTCTTTTAGACTTTTTTTTCTCAACAATATTTCCCTACATGTCTCCCCTCTCTCAAAGGTTACTTTTGTTGGTCTCGGCTTTCCTTCCCTCGAATATTTACCTAGTTGGTGTATGTTTACAATATCCTCAGGACCACATACTACTCCAAGCTTTCTAATTGTGTTTACGGGAAAAAGCCCCATGCTCGTAACTCCCCGTCTCCTGGTCGGTTCCATTTTTGTACTTAATGATACGTCTCCTACTTGTCCTTAAAACTATGGATTGAGTTAGCATTATCTACCTCCTCGCTTAGCCATTTCCAAGTCATCAAGTACTCTTAGACTAATCAAAAAGCGTTTCCTTATATCCTGCAGAGCAGTTTTCTTACGAAGCTTCAAACTATGACCTCTAGTTCTAGTACCAGTCATATCAAAATATCGATCCATATGCACTCTGTCATAACCATGAGGGAATTCAAAAACAGTAACCATATCCCCATCATTCCTCTAGTTTCAATTGATGGTAAGCCTAAAGTCCCTCAGTCTTTCATCATAACTGAGATTGCGTTTTTCTGTCACCAGTTTCGTGGCATATCTCTGAGCTTTTTCCAGCTTAACTACGTACATTTTCAAGAGTGATTTTCAAAAGGGGGCTGCTTACTCAAGCCTTGGCCTCACATAGGTTACATAAATATTTCTGAACATTTCCTTGTCCATGTGCCTGAGGGCTATCCTTACATTTGCTAAGAAAGCTTATGCTGCCCATCTACGCCATTTGCACGCATTTTTGGAGACAAATCTGTCAGTATCTTTACTCCTAGATCTCTGTATCTGCTCCTGCTATTGAGTATTCAAGCTTGGGCATTCATGCACTTGTACCCATTCTCATTACCTTACATTTAGAAGTAATGAATTTCATTAGACACTCATCTGTCCACTCATGCAGACTATTTAAGTCTTCCTGAAGTTCTATACCATTGCTCTCGTTTCTTACTTTCTTCACAATCTTTGCATCATCTGCAAACATATTCACGAATGAATTTACAGATTCTGCCAGGTCATTTACATACACAAGGAACAAAAGTGACCCTAGATCTGAACACTGTGGAACTCCACTACCAACCCTTCTCCATTCAGACTCTGAGTATCTGTACTCTAACCCTCTGTTCCCCTCCTTCTAAGTAAGTATTTATCCATTCCAACACATTTCCCACCTTTCTCGCCATTGCTTGCAACTTCTTAATAAGTCTCCCTTGTGGGATGGTATCAATTGCCTTCTGGCTAGGAATGTGCAATCTGCCCAGTCCTCTCTTTCCTGTAAGCTTAGGCTTACCTCATCATAAAATTCTAATAAGTTTGTCACTGTTGATCTCCCTTCTCTGAAGCCATGTTGTCTCACTACAAACTATTGAAGAATTCCATGTGAAGAGAGATGTGTTTTTTTGGTAGATTCTCCATAACTTTGCAAACTCTTCTGGTAAAGGAAACAGGTCTATTGTTTAAAGCTGTATCCCTCCTTCCCTTTTTGAAGATAGGGCCTATGGTCGCTTGTTTCCAGCATCTTGGAATCTCCCCTGATTCTAGCAACTTTTCAAATATGATACATAGTACTATTGATATTGATTTAGTGGATATGTTAAGTACATAAGGAAATAAATCACCAGGACCTGTTGGTTTTTGGACATCTCACTCCATCAGCACTTTGCATATCTCTGTGGCTGAAAAGATGATGTTCTCTGATACTGCCCCATGAGCTCCTATCTCTGCAATCAAAGGGGGTGGGGTATTTTCTGCTGTAGATACAGAATGAGACTCCTTGTTCAATTCTTCGCAGATCTCTTCATCCGTTTCATTGATGCTTTCATTCGCTCTCTATAGTTTAAAGCCTGTTCTTTGACCTTCAGTTTTCCTCTGATAAATCTGTGGAAAACTTTGGGAGTTTCTTTAGCCTTACTGGTGATATCCATATCATAGTCTCTCTCTGCCTCTTTTCTTTTATTTAGGTAATCATATCTTGCTCTCTTATAAGTCTGCTAGGCATTTATGTTTTTTCTTCTACACGTTTTCCACCATTTGTCTCTCCACTTCTTATCTCTTTTACACTCATTAGTATGCAACATAACTGAAAAGATAATTAATTTTGATGTAATCTTCTTTCAGATAGTTCCTCCTCGTGTCCTCAGTGCCTCTACTTTTAGGCAGACCATCTTCGAAAATATACTCTATCAAAAACACGCAGTGGCCACTCTTTCCAATTTGTGGTTCATACTCAATTGTTGCAATATCCAGCACATTTTCTGTGAACACTAGATCAAGTAGCGATGGTTCATCCCCACCCCTGGCCCTCACTGGTTCCATTACATGTTGGTGTAGGAAAATCCCTTGTACTCAATCTAGGAAGGTTGCCCCGAATGAGTCTTCCCCACTGTGTGGGTCAAGATTTACCCAATCTATCATCTCTATGATTAAAATCTCCCATAATCAAAATCCTACCTTTTCTCTCCCGTGTAATGTTAGCAACTGAGTGTATGACTTCAATAGTACCTATATAACTTTCCTCATAAACTTCTAACCTATACTGGTTCCTTTGTGGGTTATATACAACAGTTATTATAATGCCCTCTGACCCAGTATTTATGTGAGCAACAAGAAATTCCTTGAACTCACTTACTATAGCAGAGCTTATTTCTTTAACCTGAAATCAGTCACTTATATGCAGTGCAATCCCTCCACCAGTCCCCTCATATCTTTCAATCCTTAATATTATGAAGGCTTTTGGAATAACTATGACAATGTTTATGTCATCACTTAACTTAGTCTCTGTAACTGCTACTATATCTGCCTTACTGTTGTGAATCCTATCCTTTAATTTTACTGCCTTACCAGCTACCCCATCAGCATTTGTGTATAGCAATCTTAATGAGGTGGCATCCCTTGATCTTCTGTCATTATCTTCTTTATCTCCCCTTTGTCTGGAAGAAATCTGAGACAAAAATTTTTCTTCTCTTCTTCATTTCTTCCCTCATTTAACCTTCTAGCCTATTGCAACAAGTTTTCGATCCTTTCTATCTCTTATTGTGTTCTGTATCATCTAATGAACACTGTTGTGAATTCTCGAAGGTCTTTTAGGTTTTTTCTCATCAATATTTCTCTACATGCGTCCTTTCTCTCAAAGGCTACTTTCATTATTCTTGCCTTTACCTCCCTAGAATATTTACCACGTTGGTGAATGCTTTCAATATCATCAGGACTACATACTACTCCAAGCTTCCTTTTCAAGCCTAAAACCCTAGCTATATATTGTTCAAGTCTCCCCTGCCATGTTGACTCCTGGGATTTACTAATGCCTGAAATTACCACTGTCTTCTCTTTATCATGTGGCTTTTTAATCAGTAGATTAGCCCTTTCCATCACAATATCCTTCATTTTTACTATTACCGTCGCTTTGTGGTTTTCCAGAGCCACCACCCTTACAGACTTTTTTACTGCCACATTCCCCTGTACTGCATCTGCAAACGAAGTTTTCATGTCATCATGTTCTATATTCAGCTCCTGAAACTCCTTTCTAAACTGTTTGACGTTTTCCTTTATATGGACATTCCAAGCTGTAGTCTTGTCTCTCTCAGAAGAGAGCAGTGAACTAGCATTTCATTCATTCAGGTTGTCATTCAAATGCTTATTTAGGAATTCTGGTTTCTAGTTCACTCTTTTCCCCTATGAGCTTCTTTATTCGTTTTTCTGTTGTTTTTTTCTTTTGCCCTTTTGCCTTATTTGCTCCCTCCAAAGATCTTATTACTTCTCTAAGTGTTTCATTCTCTTTTCTTTCTCTATCCATATTCCTAATTTTATCATCCAGGTTTATTAAAAGGGTCTCAAGGTCCTTGTCTTTTTGTTTCAGACTTCTAAGAGCTCTCCTCCTCCTACAAGCACTGAAGATCCTCTACCACCCCTCCCCTGGCCATTGGATGGGGGTTAGGAACAAAGATGGGTTCATTTGGATATTTTGCCTTGCACAGAATATAGAGAAGAAAAGAGAGAGAAACGTTTCTATATAACTTCACATAGAATTGCTATATCTTAATATGAGTACTAATTTAGTTACTTAGTTTATCTCTTTTCTGGTAACACACATCCTAACTTAAAATTTGACTTGGGTAATTAGAGCAGAAAAAAATACAAAAACAAAAGCTTATGTGAAGGAAACTCGAATAACCAAGGAGACACCCACTTGACGCATTGACACCTGTTTCTGCTATAGTATCTTCTTAACTGCAAAACTAATTATTTCAAAAGTAAAAAGATTAATCAAGTTTGAACCAAGGTATGTTATCACGGGATCAGAATTTAATGCTAATTTAATTTAAACAAAAAAAATAATTTAAGAGAACAGTGCAATAAAGAAAAAAAATAAGACAACTGTACTACTTGGAAGCTTAACTCAGCACTGTTGACAGGTGAATTTTTTGTATTCATTTATTTATTACTTCATCTATTTAGTATAAGAACTTGACTATCAACTTAATCTATATGGGAAGGATATTGGTTTTAACACGATATGGGACCACAGGATCATTTAATAAGGCTGTAAGAGCTCTCCCTGATTTACTCAAAAAAATTAGGTATGTGATGGCTTCGCCTCTGGCAACTCTTCTAAATTTATATCAAATCAGGGCAGAACAGCCTCTTCTTTTTCCCCTCTCAAAACTCTTCTCAAATTTTCCTTTAATTCTTTAGGACAATCTCTCTTACGACAAATATATTTCCTTTCTTACAATACTCTGCAGAATCTCTATTCAGGCAACTTTGGTTTAAGTTTTATACCGTGTGTGCTTGTGTGTGTATGTACAAATATCATGATGAAGAGGCTTCATTGCTATCTGGGAAGACTAGTATATTTTTGTAGTGTAGTGGAAATATATAGTTCATATGACTAGGAGGCGGGAAACAGCAAACAATGGTTCTGCTCTGAAATAAGTTGTTGAGTATACTTAAATGACTCTCATCATACATACATAAGCATGTATTGCATATTCTCACATACATGCATGCATACAGACATACATACATAAATGCATTCATACATACATGCAAACATACATGTATGCATACATACATGCATGCATAGGAGGAGGAAAAACATAAATGCTTGACAGACTTAAAACAGAACAAGAATTTATTACCTAAGTAAAAGAAGAGAGGCAGAGAGAAACTATGAGAGAGATCTCACCAGGAAGGCTAAAGAAACTCCAAAACTTTTCCACAGCTTTATCAGAGGAAAACTGAAGGTCAAAGAACAGGTTTTAAAGCTAAAGAGAGAAGATGGAAGCAGTACTGAAACGGATGAAGAGATCTGCTATGAATTGAACAAGGAGTTTCAGTTAGGAGTTATAGCATAAAATACCCCACCCCCTCAGATTGCAGAGATAGGATCTCATGGGGGAGTATCAGAATATCATCTTTCATCCACAGAGATATGCAACGTGCTGATAGAGTTAGATTTTATAAAGCTACTGTTCCTGGTGATATTTCCTCTTATGTACTTAAGAACTGTGTTAAATCAATATCAATGGCACTAAGTATCATGTTTGAAAAGTTGCTGGAATCAGGGTAGATTCCAAGATACTGGAAATAAGCGACCGTGGTACCTATCTTCAAAAAGGGAAGGAGGGATACAGCTCTAAACAAGAGACTTGTTTCCTTTACCAGAATAGTTTGCAAAGTTATGGAGAAACTATTAAGAAAGCACATCTCTCTTCACTTGGAATCCCTCAACTATTTGTCGGTGAGACAACATGGCATCAGTGAAGATAGATCAACAGTAACAAACTTATTAGAATTTTATGATGAAGTAAGCCGAATATTACAGAAAAGAGAGGGCTGGTCTGATTGCATATTCCTAGACTTCCAAAAGGCAATTTGGCACCGTCCCACACGAGAGACTAATTAAGAAGTTGCAAGCAATGGTGAGAATACGTGGAAAAGTCTTGGAATTGGGAAAATCTTACTTAGAGGGAAGGGAACAGAAGGTTAGAATAAGACACTCAGTGTCTGAATGGAGAAGGGTTAGTAGTGGATGTTTCACAATGTTCAGTTTTATGGCCACTTTTGTTCCTTGTTTATGTATATGACCTACCAGTGTCTATAATTGGTAGAGAACTTCAGGAAGACCTTAATAGTCTGCATGATTGGTCAGAAAAGTGGCTAATGAAATTCAATACTTCTAAATGTAAGGTAATGAGAAAGGGTACAAGTGCTAGAAGGCCCAAGCTTGAATATTCAATAGCAGGAGCATAACTTCAAGAAACAGAAAATGAGAGAGAGCTAGGAGTAAGCATACTGGCAGATTTGTCTCCAGAAATGCATATAAATGGCATAGTAAGGGCGGCGTATGCTTTCTTATCAAATGTAAGGGTAGCCTTCAGGCACATGGACAAGGAAATGTTCAGAACTGTTTATGTAACCTAACTTCCTTCAGTGACGGTTCTTTTTCTATGCCTACATCAACACTGAATATTCTTGGATATTCATTACACATCTCTTATTATCCCTTCACATCTGACAAGTCACAGCACTCCCTATCTCTGTCTCTCTTCGCTTTATATATTCTTCGTGCCCAGGCCCGAAGAGGGCTCTTTTATTTTATTATTTTTTGGCCCGTCCTGGTTTCACAATCATAAAAAAAAATGTGAGGCCAAAGCTTGAATATGCACACCCTTTTTGGAATCCACACTTTAAAAAGTACGTAGTTAAGCTGGAAAAAGTTCGAAGATATGCAACGAAACTGGTGCCAGAATTATGCAATCTCAGTTTTGAGGAGAGGGTG